>JACCGJ010000899.1:107666-120350 GCA_013407085.1 Atriophallophorus winterbourni
ATCGCGCGGGCTAAGATACTGCAGCTCGTTACATTAATTGACAAAGACATCATAAAACGTACGAATTTGTTCAACGTCAACACAAACTGCGGCAATCATCGTTCGGAGAGGGAAACCAGACTGCAGTAACGCCAACGCCAGAGCGTTCACGGACGCTGCAACGGTACGCGGGTGAGATGCATCCCCGGTGATGATACACAAACGTCCAGAGAGCTTGGGTAGATAAAAAGTATGAAAAAGCATTAATATATACCCAACAAAAGTGAATCAAAACCCTGACAGATACGTAGCGATTGTAGTTGGACTTGTAGCGAATGTGTGTGCTAGACAGTTTGATTGTTTGACGGTAGCGGCTAGTATGAGTTAACATTGTCTATGCTTAGTATGAAATTGCGATTAGATATGAATCACAATATATCAAATAAATGATAATGTTCAAAATGAAACTAATATTACACAGGCATGAAACGCTCTAATGGTGTGTGCCAAACATGTATGTACGAAATCACAAGCCAGATACAGGCAAAGTGCCGTGCAGTCATAGACCGCAAGTGGACTACGATACGGTTAGGTTGCCCAGGCCAAGATACATATGGGAAAAGAAAATAGCAATGGCGACTACAGCGTGTACTCGCATGCAGCTTATAGTAATTTGTACAGTCTTATATTTTGTATCATGTTAATTTGTTAACTTAGACATCATCGTTTCATTTCGATTACCGATAGCGCCATATCGATTTCTTTTTATCGTTATCATTCACATTTCACTGATTTTCTGTACGTTAACTCAGTCAACAATATTCATCTCTTAAATACCAATTGTACAGTCAACACACTCATTAATAACAATATAATCTTTGTCCACGCGCGGTCTTCGTTCTACTGTAGTTGTATCGGAGTCAAAATTGCATGTGGATATAACTGGAACCCACGCATTCTCAGGATGCGTTCTTCACTATCCACTACAAATTGGTGCGCCCGATTCGATTCGAGCCATGAACCATAATACAAATAACGAAGACAAGAAGGAAGATAACTTTAACAATCAATTCACATTACCCGTCTTCGAACGACAGATCCACGTCTCTGGTTTGCACAAATGGAAGCTCTATTCGAGTCATACCGTGTTCGAACGCAACGCACACGCTACAACCGCGTTGTTGGAATGCTTCCAACCTCAATTACCAGAGAAGTTGATTTAATTTATGATCAACCTGCCACAGATCCTTACGATAAGCTCAAATCTGCAATTATCTCTCGAACTGGTTATACCGATGGGCAAAGCTTGCGAAAACTCTTATCCAGCGCTGAGCTAGGAAATCGAACAACTTCACAAAACTTACGACATTTTTTACAGTTACAGTTACAAGGCACACATAAGGTTGACGAACGAGTACTACGACAGATCTGGTTCCAGAGTTTGCCGTACGATTTGCGCAAAGTTCAGGTTATCATGGAAAACGGCAGTAACCTAGACAAGCTTGCTCAAGTTGCAGATATAGTCTATGACATCTCTCGTACCACATCAATCTGCATAGTCAGTCAACCCCTTTCCACTCCGTGTACTTCCAGCGCAGATTTAAATAAGCATATATCTGATTTGAAATCCCAGATAAGTCAATTGACTTTACAAATCCAGCACTCAAACAGAAAACCAGTGAAATGTGAGTGATAACGACAAAGAAATCAATAAATCAATCAGGCGTTATCGGTAATCGAAATGAAGCGATAATGTCTAAGTTAACAAATTAAGATGATACAGAATATAAGACTGTACACAATATTCTAAGCTCACTGTCAATTTAGCACGGCGTTAGCTGCACAGTACGGAAGTGCTGCACGATTGCACATCCGTGCCAATCATGAGGTCCCGAATGATACGCAGAAGGCCATCCTGTGACACAACACAAGAGCAGAAAGTAACGAGAAGTCCGATCACACGCAACAATTCCGAAACTCGAAATGTTCGCGATTGTTGTCGATTTTGGCTAGGATTCATGAAGGCGGTGTTCTGTATCGTATGGTATGGTATGCAAGCACAAGCCTGATCCAGGCAAAGTGCCGCACTGTCAGAGACTGCACGTGGGCAAAGATACTGTCAGGTTGCCCAGGCCTAGACAGATATGAGGGGGGAATAGAAATTGTAGTGAGACTCCAGCATGTTTCAGCATGCAGCTCACTAGCGTTGGCCAATCAATTTAGCACGATGTTAACCGTACAGCACAGAAATGCTGCAAGAATCCACATGCGTATGTATGTATGAAAGCACAAGCCTGATCCAGGCAAAGTGCCGTACAGTCAGATACTGCACGTGGGCTAAGATACTGTCAGGTTGCCCAGGCCTAGACAGATATGAGAAAGAAAATAAAAATTGTAGTGAGACTTCAGCCTGTTTCAGCAAGCAGCTCACCACCGTTGGCCAATCCACATCCGTGCATCGATTGCACATCCGTGTTATGTATAACATCCGAGATCTCATGATTAACCCACTTTGCCATTATGCTTGTATGTGTGTGTAAGAATACACGTATGTATGTGTGCGTAAAATCACTTTGATACAACGGTCAATATGTGCACAGCCTTTTCAAGTGCGGAAAAAATAGAAGGTAAGATGAGGAAAAGTAAGAAGGTACAATAAGATATCATTTAGGCTTTACGTTGATAGATCGAAGAAGACGCACAAAAGATTTTCAACTTAAGTATATATATTTGTGTGTGTGCACAATAATTACCTTCGTTCGAGGGAATTCCTTCAAATCTACCAACCGTTCAGTAACATTAGTTAGGAAGGACTCTAGCTCGGTTTCCTTCAAACCATGTTGTCCGATCGCTGGAGCCACAATTATGTCAACATGGGCACGGTGCGTAAATTCTTCTTGAATCCTAGCCTCGTTTGGACCGTAAATTGCAAAGGAGACCTCGTGACCAGCATAGCCCCAGGTAGCGGAACTAACTGCGTTGCAGTCTGTACCAAGCTCTACGAAGATTTCCTAAAAAATAATTGACACGTAGATTGTGAACGAATACACGTAGCACAAGCAAATTAAGAAGGAAATTTGTAATGATGAAAGCATGGATCGATCAGGTTCACATATTGGTGTATGGTTTAAAACAGCTGCACTGGCTCTTACCTTAGATAGTCTATCTAATGATGTTTGCTGTTTATCGGAAACGCGCTTATATGATCCGTCTATAATTACTAAACTTACTGCCCCAAACCTTTCAAATCGCAACTTTTTGCGCTGCTCTGGTGATCCTGTAGCTGCCATTTCAGGACAGGGGGTGTTGGTATAATGCTGAATTCACGTGCCGAATACCGTTTAATCAATTGGATCCCTTGTAATAGCAGGATGTGCGCAATTAGACTAGTCACTACTATTAGACCCAACTCAAAATCTTCTAATCAGAGATGCTTGTTTATTGTGGCAATGCCTTCTACGACGATCTATACGCTTTTTTGCGACGTGAAAAAGCTCAGACATTGTTTTATCGGGAGATATGAATGTGAGAATGGGTCGCTTAGATACACCTGAATCACAATAAGGTGACATGTTTGGTCTTGAAGGCCAACACACAGATACTGGTGAACGGTTCATATAATTCAGTGTACAATCTCGATTATTCATTAGCAGTACTTCCTTTCGCTATAAAAGATGTCAATGTGGCACATGGCGCTCGCCGGATGGAAGCTAACCTTCGGTCCAAATCGGCAATATCGCCATAAGAGCTCGCTGTATATGTTGCATTGAGGACTGCCACTCATTCTAGAATACCCGCATAAATTCGGATCATTCTCTCGTGCGATGTAGGTTGTCGTTAAAGTTATCTGGTAAGAAGCCTTCCAGTGGGAAACACATTGCGGTCAAAAAATTTTCTTAGCCTGCAGTCCAATAAATTTATAGGACCAGTTGCTCTGTGGGCGACTACCGATGAAAGAGGGAACAAGATAGCAGGGATTATGCGGGTCGCCATAATGTCAACATGTGGGACTACACAATCAACCCCAAAGTCCCACTGGATTTCACAGTGCTCTATAGAAAATTTTCGCCAGCAACGCTAAATATCTTATGGTCCTGGACACAATACATACCGTAAACACGTAAGAAATGAACTTGAACGGGGCTTAAGATTGGACAAAGAAAATTAGTGGCTACATAAGGTCGAGCGCACTGGATGCTTTACTGTACGGCAGTGAAACCTGGACCACCCACGCAAGACACGAACGGAAGCTGAATGCTTTCCATCTACGAAGCATCCGCCGTATCTTAAACACATCGGGGATGGACAAAGTGACTAATGCCGAAGTGCTTTCAAAAGCTGGTCTGCATAGCATGTTCACCCTACTACGGTAGCGACGCCTACGGTGGTTTGGCCACGTCTACAGAATGGAAAATGGTCGTATTCTGAAAGATCTACTCTGTGGTGAGTTGCAATCAGGAAGTCGACCAATGGGCAGACCGCATTTGTGGTACAAAGACTTTTGAAAAAGAGATATGAAAGCTCTTGGCATTGACCCCGCGAGTTGGGAAGAACTTGCTCTTGATCGTTCACATTGAAGGCATTGTGTAAAGCGTCGTCTGTAATCTGTGGCGGAGCAGACGCAGCTCTTGGCTGCTGAAAGCATCGTTGTCCAAACGTACCAGGCTAGCTGTTCCTTTGGTTCCAAGGGTATCGTGGAGAGAGAGCACTTGCTAGATGGGCAAAAGCTAGTTTTCCATATTGTATTGTCCTGACGTACACCTCAACGCACCAATGGAGATGACACTCGATTCAGCTTCTATGAATGATAACACGGGAAGCAGATATCGGTTAGAAGCTATGGCTCGAATGGCGCAGAGCTCAGCGCCTGGGGCTGCTTTCGGCGGTGGGAGAGAGTTTCAGGTCTCATTGGACGGCAACGCATGCTGGACAGCCCCCAGTCAACAAGGTGCCGTCTCGACGCGGTCTGCTATCCTCATTTGGTGCATGTGGATTGGGAATCAACCGACTGTATTTTTCCGCACAAGCGAAATGAATTACTAAACAAAGGTCTGCTCTGAAACTGGGAACCTGGAACGTCGGGTCCATGCTCCCAGGATTTCATGACGACGTCCCAAATATCAGAGGCGTAAGAAAATCAGCTGTGATTAACAATGAGCTAAAAAGGCTGAATGTCGACGTGGCTGCCCTGAAAGAGACGCCATTACCAGACACAGGTATGCTAACAGTGAGATTTTTAAGGAAAGGAAGGGGTTCTGATGACCCTCGACTGTATGGAGTTGGGTTTGCCCTGCGAAACGACCTACTAAAAGCAACATTCACACAAACTACAGCGTTTGTGTAAATATCGTCAGCCCACTTCGCTGCCGTTACTGATTGGTTATGTTGCTTTGGTAATGTCTAAGAAAACTGTCAATACAGCTAATCCATGATCTATGGAGGTGGTTATATAGTCCAAATATTCCAACTGTCAGGTAATGCAGGACTTCTGATTTAAAAAAGCCATGTTGGAATGGAGAGAAAGCGTTTGGGCCCAAGTAAGCTAATAATGCGTTCTTGATCAACTTTTCGAATGGCTTAGAGAGAAAAGGTGTGTGATTAATTGGGCGATAATTACTGACGATGTGCGATAATTACTGACGATGTGCGAATTCCCTGTTTTAAACCGAGGTATATTGACAGAATGTTTCCATTCGAGGGGGAAAATACCAGATTTAATAAAAAGATTATAGATGTTTAATAAAATTAAAGGTATATCATCCGTATTTAGTTGTAAGATTGCTGGAACAAAGCCTACAGTATCAGGCTTGTAAGAAGCTTTGCTTCGCCGACACCTTGCGCTAACTTCTTGTAAACTAAAGGAGATGGAATCAATACACATTGAATTATTATTTTGATTTGGGGGTACAGGGTATACAGTGGTATTGAATGATTGCCTAAAATAGTTTAAAAATAGCATACTTATTTCGGAAGAATCTGATGTGGGTGATTCCATATCATCATGGAGAAACACAATTGTAGAAATTTCATGTTTACTTCCCCTATCTGCATCCTTCTATTTAACGCGAGATACATTACTTCTAACATGTCCGATCTTCGATTTTACTTATCTGCTAACCCGACTGATGTAGTCTTAATCACTGAAACTTGGACGACTGATGAAGGTGCAGACACACTCCTCTTCCTACCAAATTATAATATTTTTCGTAAAAATCGGTGCTCCACTCGTGGTGGTGGATGCATCATATATATTACTAAGGATATCCCAGCCAAACTTTATTCTTCTTCTAAACTGGATGATATTGATGATTCGTTATGGATCGATATACCTTCACTGGACGCCGTTTTCGGTTGTATTAACAACCCACCTCCTCCATCTTCACATAATCTTGATAAGATAAAAAATGCTTTTATTGAAGTTTCTTTGACCCCTCATAAAAATAAACTTATAGCTGGTGATTTTAACACGCCTTATACATGCTGGAATTCCCCCCATCTATCTAGAACATTCTCCTCTTTTTCCGAAGCAATTAGCTTACTAGGTTACACTCAAGTAGTAGATAAACCTACAAGACAATCAAGCCTTCTAGACCTTATTTTCGCATTGGGTCCTAATCCTAGTAATGTGCAAGTCATAACGCCCCTTTCTTGGTTGTGATCATAAAATGGTTATGTGCCAACTTCATCTTTATGAAACTCGGACATCCATCAGCACAGATAATGATTGTCTTTATATTGATCGGATAATGTTTTCGACTCTAATCAGAAACTGATTGGACTGACTTCTTTATATCTCCAGATTATAATCTTATCTCTTCCATATTTCATAAAAATTTCTCTAGATGTCTTGTAACTGCATCAACTCATCGAAAGACTAAACCTATTTATCTTGAAAAATTAAAACTTCTTGAAAAAAGATAGCCCGTCTTTCTGCTTTTGTAAACCACACACTAGACTTTTATTCAGTTTTACGTCTCAAGGATTTTCTTAGCTCTTTTACAACAAACAAATTACAATTCATCGAGAATCAATGAAGAATGGCCCTGAACAGTGCTTCGAAGACCAAGTCTTTGAACAGTCTAAAGAGATCTCGATATAATCTAAGTAAACATGAAATTTCTACACTTGTGTTCAACGATGATGGTAGCGAATCATCAACATCAGACTCTTCAGCAATAAGTAAGCTTTTTCTGAACTATTTTAGTCAGTCATTCGATACCACTGTATACCCTGTACTCCCAAATCAAAATATTAATTCAATGTGTATGAATTCCATCTCATTTAGTTACAAGAAGTTAGCGCAATGTGTCGGCAAAGCAAAGCTACTTACAAGCCTGATAATGTGAGCTTTGTTACAGCAATCTTGCAACTAAATACGGATGATATACCTTTGATTTTATTAAACCTGTTTAATCTTTCTATTAAATCTGGTATTTTCCCCTCGAATGGAAACATTCTGTCATTGCACCTCGGCTTAAAACAGGGAATTCGCACATCGTCAGTAATTATCGCTCAATTAATCACACACCTTTTCTCTCTGGGCTATTCGAAAAGTTGATCAAGAACGCATTAATAGCTTACTTGGGCCCAAACGCTTTCTCTCCATTCCAACATGGCTTTTTTAAATCAGAAGTCCTGCAATACCTGTCAGCCGGAATATTTGGACCATATAACGGCCTCCATAGATCATGGATTAGCTGTATTGACATTTTTCTTAGGCATTACCAAAGCATATGATAAGGTTTCTCATTCTCTTCTTCTTCGAAAATTATCATTACTTGGTATTTCCGGATCCCTATATAATTGGTTCTCTTCATATCTTTCTGATCGTACCTTCTCCGTTTCCGTTATTGGCATATCCTTTGAAACACAACCTATATCAAGTGGAGTCATTTAGGGTAGCGTACTATGTTCTCTTACAATACAATTATATTTTATACAATACAATTATATTTAGAGCAGAAGGAGTACAAAAGTTCCATTTAAGCTCTTTCTTGAACCGGCATAACTACCAACGCCTCGGGTATCCTGGGAGGTGGATTCTTTTCTCAAAGCAGTCGTCTTTGGCGAACCAGAGAAATTGATCGGTGCTGTTCTTGAACAGAGATAGACTTGGCGCTTCAACAACCTTGGCCGGAAGTGAGTTCCAAGTGCCGACAACACGTTGTGAAAATCTGTACCAGTGCGACAGACGATTCGTCCGTTGGACGAGCAACCGAAATTTGTGGCCCTTTGTGCGATGGTCAGAGATAACTACAAAAAGCGATCTGAGGCCAGGAAGCTCGTTCCGGCAAACAATCCGATAGAGGAGTATCATGTCACCACGAACCCTGCGGTAGGCTAGTGAGAAAATATTCAATTTCAGACATCGCTCTGCGTATGGTAGCTTGCAGATACTGGTGCAGAATCTCGTCGCAAGTCGTTGAACTTTTTCTAGAAGTCGCTCTTCGGCTGCGGTGCAGGGAAACGCCGCTACAACACCGTATTCTAGGAGTGGTCGAACGTAAGTGCCAAAAAGTATTTTTGTCATAGGAATAGACCAATCAGCAAACGTTCTTCTTAGGGCCCACAAGCATCGCAAGGCCTTTGATCGTGCTTGAGCAGTGTTTGCTGCGGTCTTCAAGCTGGAAGTCACAATCGTGCCTAGATCTCTGGTCTCCGTACAGCTCTCAATCTTCATGTCATCGATGTAATAATCAAAGGGGTCCAGAACGCCTACCGTCAAATGTTTCGTTTTGGTAGCATTCAGCGGAAGATCGTTGACTGATGCCCATTTGCTGATGGCGTCTATATCCTTTTGCAGTATTTCACGGTCAGTTGATGAAGCAACTGCGCGCCATATTTTCAGATCGTCTGCAAACATCAAGCAAGTTGATTGCAGACTACGTGTTATGTCATTCACATAAAGAATGAATAAGAGAGGGCCTAAAACCGACCCTTGTGGTACTCCACTGCTGACAGGCCTCCAACGAGAAAGGGACACGTTGATTTGCACAGCCCATTGCCGATCTGCGATAAAACTATGAAGCCATTTCAAAAGCGAGCCTCCAAGCCCATATGCTCTCAATCGATGCAGCAGCTTCCGGTGATTGACCCTATCAAAAGCTTTCGAAAAGTCGAAGAATATCACATCGACAGATATCTTATTGTCTTTTGCATCAGCCCAAGCCTCTCTTGTGATTAAGAGGTTGGTTAAGCAAGACCTACCTTTGATAAATCCATGCTGTGTAGGAGAAAGTACGTCGCGATGGTAAATATAATTTTCAATGCAGCGTTTCACCAGCTTCTCCATGATCTTCAACAGAACAGAAGTAAGGCATATTGGTCTGTAGTTACTAGGCTTGTGCTTGTCACCCTGTTTATGAAACGGCTTAACGACACCATATTTCCATTCGATAGGTAGTTCGCCCTCCGAAAATGACTTTTGGTAGACACAAGCCAGGGGCCGAGCAATTATTGGAGCCAGATGTTTCAGTATAACTGGGTGGATTCCATCCCATCCAGGAGACTTGGTTGGATCGAGTTCTCTGAGTAGACCGTACATAGCATCGGAATTAAATGTGACAGTGTCAAGCATAACATTGTCGGCTGCGTTGATATGCGGGAGGTCAGGCTGCTCTCCAGAGAAGCATGATGCGAAGAATTCTGCCATAGTTTCGGCTCTTGACGAATCTGTTGTGAGGATGTGGCCGTTGTCGTCCGATAACAATGAAATGTCGTCTTTCCTTCTCAAACGTTTGTTTACATAAGCGTAGTCTTTTGGGTTGAGACGAAGAATTTTCGATTAATGATCTCTCAAAGGTTCGATGCTTGTCTCTTTTAACTTTCGTTACCGCATTACGAATTGATTTGTAGGCATCTTATTTTTCTTATATATATTAATGATGTGCAAGATTTTGTAAAAAACTCAAAGCTCTTTATCTTTGCGGATGATATTGAACTTGTTTCAGCTTTTTCAGCCATAGAGATATCACAGGCTATAGACTCTCTCAACGTCGATCTTTCAACCCTTTCAAGTTGGGGCTCACAATGGGGTTTAGAATTCTCAGCTCTGAAGACGCAATTCATGAGTATACGCTGCTCAATACCCCTGGTAGCATTATTCTCAACAATACACCACTCGCACTTTTTAACGAAATCAAAGACTTAGGATTTATATATCTCTCATCCTCATTTTGTATACACGCTTGTACTAGCCTCATCAAACATTGATCGTCTATGAATATATTAAATTCCGATTTCGTTCGTTGTCGTGCATCGTATCGCTCTGCACACGTTTTGGCTAACCGCTATTTATTCTTCTTCGCAATCACCTGCTTCTCTCCAAAATTTCTTGGGGATATTATTGTAAGTAATTGTCTACTACAATTGTGAGCCGTCGACGTGAGCACGAATCCTTCGTCTGACTCAAATTGGTGACCCCGACTACAACCATTCAATCGTGTATCTTTTTCCGGTACGTCTGAAGTTTTGCCGCTTAGCATCAGAGTTTTCAAATAATTTTTTACCTCGTTTAATCGTGCATTGTATTTGCATCAATTGCTCCTGTTTATCATGAGTGAATGCCTCAGCAGAATTTTCGGCGAACGCTCATCTTTGTTCAATATCATATACAACTGTATGCAAATCACAATGGGAGTTGATGAAGATATCATAACATACACTGGCAGAGTAAATCAGCAGTGCGAACGTTTTAAACTAAAAAACCTTACAGTCTCAAATATATATAGGATTCAATGAGATAAGAGAATTATCTAACAATTTCAATGCAACAGATTACAACAGAACAAACCAGGAAGTGCATGTCTACACTGTGGAATGCTGCAATGTAACATTTCATTTCGTGGCGTGCATTGTTACATTACCGAACTCGATTTCTTGAATGTTCTTGGATTTGACCGGATTAATAAACTTGATTCATGAGAATTCCAATTCTGCATATTTGCGAACCATCTAGCGTCGATAACGCTTTAAGTGAGCTCAGCACTTGGCCAATATCAGGAGGCCCGTGGTTACGAATCCACATTGATTTTGCAGGTCCGATTGAAGGTATATATTACTTCGTCATTGTTGATGCAGAATCAAAGTGACCCGAAGTGTTTCCAATGAAAGTTGCTTCAACTCAATCGGTGCTATCCACGATTGTGTACGACAACGTCTCACAATTAACATCTGTTTTTAAACAGTTTCGCAGATGGTGCAGAATAAAACATGTCTACCACCCCCAGTCAAACGGACAGGTTGAAAGGTTTGTGAACACATTAAAGCGAGCTAGAGCCAAAGCAAAGTTAGATGGAACGTATCACGACTTCTTGGACATATTCTTATTATCTTGCAAATCAACACCGATACATTCCACAGACGATAACAGGCCATCAGCAGAACTATTTTTGGGAAGGAAGCTAAGGCAGACATTTGATGCCTTGAAACCAGTAACTGTGCGACAACCGAAATACAGTCGTAAAATGGAGCATCAGTGTAACAAATATAATGGTGCAAAACAAAGAATGTTTAACATTGGGAATAGAGTTTATGTACGTAATATACGATACAATATGGAGGATTGGTTATCGGGTCAGGAATGTTAGAAAAGTTATAAACAAAGTATAAGTTGGTAACCTAATATGGACACGCCATATCAATCATTTAAACAGCAGTATCATTAATTATAATTGATTCAATATTATTGATTGTTATTAAAACACTCGCTACATATGGCCAGGTGTATACCTTATTACTAAACCAAAGTCGGAATTCAAAATTCTCTAGTTACGAACATTTTAGCCTCACAACTGTCGTGAGTGATAACGCGACCGACGTCTCTGGTTCACCTGTTAATCAGTGGCTACATTCGCTGGGTTACCACCATATGTTTACTACACCCAGACATGGATTAGTCGGAACATTAATAGGTACGCTAGAACGTGCAATTCCATATTGATCCACAACTACATTTATTGAACTTTTTGTTTATGGACAATTTCTTGCGTCAATTTGATAATAGTTAATCATAAATCGGATCTATATGTGTAAGCAGTTAACTCTCAATGAAAGTCAACATTATAAAAAACGATCATTTCACATGAATCACATATGCGTAGTTGTGATTTGTCTAACACGATTTAACTATTATTTCAATGCACTCGATACTTACTTATCAACGGCTGTTAGCTCTGTATTCTCCTTTTTAAACTTATATATCATGATATTTCACAGATAGATTAAGTATAGCATATTGCGTTATTAGACCGTACAACAAAATAGATACTCGTGCATATAATTTACTAATCCGGCCATTCAAACGAGCTTTGCTATAGACAACCAGAATTTTTAGTTTAACTTTCTTGGCGATCAGGCCTGTCTACTTTTGATTTGTAAGTAATCGCACCAAATAAATTTGTTTTTGCTAATATACACAAACCATAAAAACTTTAGCGTTCGTTCATTGACATCTGATTGGTCGGTTATTTCATTGGCTAAACTTATTCTGAATGATTTTGTGACAATTTCGTCAGCTTTGATTGGTCAGTTATTTGATTGGCTAAAATTATTCATTCACACAAACTACACCGTTTGTGTAAATATCGTCAGCCTAACAATGAACATTTGTATGTATGAAATGTTACATTGCAGCATTCCACAGAGTAGACATGCACTTCCTGGTTTGTTCTGTTGTAATCTGTTGCATTGAAATTGTTAGATAAT
>JACCGJ010000900.1:0-39748 GCA_013407085.1 Atriophallophorus winterbourni
AGTGGTGATGGGTATTTCACATGCAATGCATTCACAAAGCGCTCTAACGATTAAAGACGCTGCCTAAACTGTCTACGAAGAAAATTACAGTAAACCGACATAAAGATCACACTCCAGAGGAATCTGAACGCATTGGCCATTCAAACAACAGCTTACAGCCGTAAATAGAACTCTGTCTCCGACACCAGCCGATGTGAATTAAGAAATTCCGAACATGGTTGTGAATAGGTTTCATTTCTATCCTATTCTCAGCTGTCGCGTACTTCAATCGTGCATTATTTTCTGGTCTGTGTGGCAACAGTCGTGCCTAAATTGATTGTCCACCTGTAGTGACGACTCCATATATCCGTCTAGCTGACAACCTGACCGTATCTTCGCCACACTCATTCCTCTGACTGTGCGGGCACTTTGACTGGATCAGGACTGTGTTTTCATACCATACCATGCTATACCATTTCCTGTTCTTTTTTCTTCCTCATATCTGTCTAGGTCTGGGCAACCTGACAGTATCTTAGCCCACGCGCAGTCTCTGATTGTGCGGCACTTTGACTGGATCAGGCTTGTGCTTTCATACCATACCATACCATATTCTCGCCAACTTTTTAGCTAATAGAAATCCTCAAGAAAACACTAACACCGACCACGGCAAAACAAGCTCCACTAGAGTGCGATAAGACGAACAAACATTTAACAACTTGCTTACGTGATCACGTGAAAACACGATTTCACACGATCATGCCATGCCCCTGACAGGTTTTCAGGATGAGACTGACAAATTCAAATGTTTCCATATAACCTTCCCCGTTTTCAAGTTATCCGTTCATGTACTCGATGCGATAAGCGCCAAGAATGTATTCCCCCCCAAAAAAGACAGTGAAATAAAGGGTAAAACAGACAGAACCATGCACAAATTATTCACAACGGGATGGACGCGGCATTTTTTACACGAAGCACAACGGGGACCGAGGTCGTAGGAAGTGTCCCCTTCTCTGTGATAACCGCCGAAACTAACGACGGTGGTAGAACATCGTAGCTCAGTTGAAGCAGATGCAGGTGAGCGTTCGACCTCCACTGCTTCAAGTCAAACGGGGACGCATCGCCAACAATGGAGGCGGCGGCTTCTTCTCGGGGATTGGTGGATGGCAGCAAGCGAGGACAACGCCAAACATCGTCCGGGTCCCCCAGCTCGTTAAACTCGAACGCGTCCGAGTGAGCACGTTCCCAAAACTTGTAAGTCTCTGCGCAAACCAGTGTGGGGGCACGCGCAACAGACCACACAATGTTTGCCAACTGTGCGGTGCCGATACACGCAAGGACATAACCATTGTTTAGTAAGGCATCCGCTCCCACGATAGCCAAAGAGACCTGCGCGCAAAAAATGGCAAGCTAGGAAATAATACAAAACATAATCAAGGGTTCGATATAAATCAGACGGAGTATGTGTATGACGTATGAAATCCCAAGCAAGATCCACCCAACGTGCGGCACAATCAGAGACTGCACGTGGGCTAAGATACTGTCAAGTTGCCCAGGCCTAGACAGTTATGAGAAACAAAATAGAAACAGTAGTGAGACTGCAGGCTGTTTCAGCATGCAACTTACTACCGGTCGCAAATCAATTTGCCACGCACAGCACAAAGTAGTGAACCTAAACAGAAACTCCGTCGAATGTGAAGGTCATCAAAACGACATTCATTCAAGCAATGATATACTTTATATTTGTTTACCACTGTTTCAAGGCTCCCTGAACCTATTCTTACTGTCTCCGCCTGATGACGGCGAACAGCCAGAAGCCGGTAGTGGAGTGTAATTTTGGGGGATGTTAGCAACACATTACTTTGGTCATCCATAAGCGCCTTGAGTGCTTGACCACGAATCACTATGTTATTCTGTGTTTGAACATCGTGGTTCGTTGTACGAACCCTATGAAACAGTGGCATTCACGTATACACTTGTTTACCACTTAACCGCTGTTTCAAGGCTCACTGAACCTAATCTTACTGTCGCCACCTGATGTCGGCAAACAGCCAGAAACCGGTAGTGGTGGGGAGGTGAGCACCACAATATATTGACATTCATTCAAGTTACTCAAATTTATCGCGGAAACCTACGGACTTTGGTGGGTTGGCTTCAGTGTGATTGAAAGCCGGAAAATGTTAATCGTGCAGATTTCCCTGGAAACCTAGCGACCGATGGAAATAGTGCTGAGACATAAACCTGCAAACAAAGTGATGAGGTGCAATGATCAACATCCATGGTCGCCAAACTGTAGTAGAGCGTAGTAGAAAAACAGAAAAGTCAGACAGAAGAGGCGAATATGAGAAACAACAACTGACTTTGTGAGCCAAAGTGGGCAACGCAGCGATATGCGTATATTCACACGGAATCCCAGCGCTAGCTAATCTTCTCGACATCCGACGACCGTTGAAGTTGGGTCGCGTATCGACGACGAGAACGCTGAACGGCACCGGTTTGACGTCCCCCGGAGAACCCAACGAGGGATCGCTCGCGTCTCCACCACCTGAGGAAAACGTACGCAACAACACTCGCGCCACCACAGAGGAGTAACCGAACGTGCAAACGCAATCCCCGGGACGAATGTAAGCACTCGCGCGTTCCGCAATCTCAGCGCCGGCCAGATAGATTGACTGTTGTCGGAATTCATTCATGGCAGACAGGAACGCAGAACGGGACTAGGAATGAAGCGACGAATGAACATGCTAGAACCATGAATGAAAGCACAAGCCTGATCCAGGCAAAGTGCCGTACAGTCCGAGACTACACGTGGGCTAAGATACTGTCAGGTTTCCCAGACTTGGGCAGATATGAGGAAGAAAAAAGAACAGGAAATGGTAGTGAGACTGCAGCGTGTTTCAGCATGCAACTCACTACCGGTGGCCAATCAATTTAGCACGGTGTTAGTCGCATAGCACGAAGTACTGCACGATTGCACATCCGTGCTAGAACCATAATTCAGCATAAACAAAACATTCACTAAGCGCTCTAACTCCTTTCTTACCAGAAACATCAACCAAGACATCATCGACAAAATGAGGTACAGGCCCAGAGCAAGGACCTGAGCAACAGAACCACACGGAAAGGATATGATACGTTTTTTAGACGCAATGCATACCTTGTAAGATGAACCGGTGAAAAGAAAACCTAGATACAAAGTTATCAAAATACAAGTTTGACCTTCAGGGGTTTATTACGAAACATCCGTATCGATATATAACCTCAAGCTTTTGCTCGATCACAATTATTGAAAGAATTAGCGAGAGAATATACCACGGGAAGAGAATTGAGCGTGATCGGATTGAAACGAACCACTGGAGCTCGCAGCACAACTGTAGTTACAAATGAATAAAATTCACAAGTCAGCGTTCGTGCAGAGTGCCGAACAGTCTGATTGATTGCATATATATATCGTCCAACAGCTCACTATAAATGCGCGTTGAAGGGACTATGCGAGATTAATGCTATGCGGATTCGGTATATTGGTCGCCATTAATTAAAAATATTGCGAATTTTATCCAGTAGGGCCAGTGTAATGTTCCTGTGCACATTGTGGGCGATATAATACTCCCCAAATACAGTCATAACCGTTCGATACTCGGAATGATCACCAGAACGCATCCGGTAACACGATATTGGGGTAGTAAATTTCACGGATGTGTTGTAGTCGTACAGTACTTATGCGCTGTGCGGTTAACACCATGCTAAATTGATTGGCCACGGCTGCATGCTGAAACACGCTGGAGTCTCACTACTACCATCTTAATTCTCAATTTATCATATCTGTCTAGGCCTGGGCAAACTGACAGTAATATCGCCCGCGTGCAGTCTCTGACTGTGCGGCACTTTGCCTGGATCAGGCTTGTGCTTTCATACCATACCATACCATAATTTCACGATAAAGATCTTGAAGATAGTACAATGCTACTCCTCTTGGTTTCGCTTTACGGTCATGGCGAATAAGTGACATGGTGGGTAGTGGTGACAGTGGTGTACTAATCATACAGTACTTCTGTGCTCTGTGGCTAACACCGTGCTAGATTGATTTGCCATGGCCAGTGAGCTGCATGCTGATACCGGCTGGAGTCTCACTACGATTTCCTGTTCTATTTTATTCCTCATATCTGTCTAGGCCTGGGCAACATAACAGTATCTTAGCCCACGTGCAGTCTCTGACTGTGCGGCACTTTGCCTGGATCAGGCTTGTGCTTTCATACCATACCATACCATAATTTCACGATAAAGATCTTGAAGATAGTACAATGCTACTCCTCTTGGTTTCGCTTTACGGTCATGGCGAATAAGTGACATGGTGGGTAGTGGTGACAGTGGTGTACTAATCATACAGTACTTCTGTGCTCTGTGGCTAACACCGTGCTAAATTGATTTGCCATGGCCAGTGAGCTGCATGCTGATACCGGCTGGAGTCTCACTACGATTTCCTGTTCTATTTTATTCCTCATATCTGTCTAGGCCTGGGCAACATAACAGTATCTTAGCCCACGTGCAGTCTCTGACTGTGCGGCACTTTGCCTGGATCAGGCTTGTGCTTTCATACCATACCATACTAATCGAGTGCACGGATGTGCAATCGTGCAGTATTTGTGCTGTATGGCTAACACTGTGCTAAATTGATTAGTCAGAGGTAGTGAGCAGCATGCTGAAACAGCCTGGTGTATCACTACCACTTCCTGTTCTTTTTTCTTCAGCATATCTGTCTAGGCTTGGGCAAACTGACAGTAATATCGCCCGCGTGCAGTGAGCAACACATTACTTTGACCACACAAGTAGTGTTATTACTAAAGGGAATACAAAGACGAAGATGGCGAAACATGCAATATGGTTTTGTGTTTGCTGAAAAACTACACCGTTTTGACTAGCTGTGACATTGAGAGAAGCACTTGGGGAGACATGAAGAGCCACCGATGAACAAGCGGCAACATTAGCATACATGTATGAAATCACAAGCCTGATCAAGACAAAAACCAGCACAGTCAAAGACTACACTAAGCTAAGATGTTAACAGGTTTACCAGGCCAAGACAGATATGGGAAAGGAAAAAAACAATGTTAGTGAGACTCCAGTGAGCATTCGCATGCAAGCGCACTACAGGTGGCAAAGCAATTTAGCACGGCGACGCACGATTGCACATTCATTAGCAAGCAATGCATTAAAACAAACAAGTGATGTTCTCAAAAACACTAACCTCCTCCCAGTCCCGTATCGAGTCAAGATCGTTGAGGAGTTGTTTCATAAATTGATAAGTGCTATGCAGCGTGACGGTGGGAGAACGGCAATGAGCTAGAAAATTAAAGTGACGTTCCAAGATTGGGCCAAACTGCCGGCTGAACGATGAATTCTGATGCGTTGATTTCACACAAGCGGAGATGAGAGTTTCGCAGGCAGACAGAAAACGCAAAGCGGTTTCGTTTGATCCACGGATACAACCTTCGTCCAAATGGACACAGAAGGCTATGAAAGCTGGATGTATTGGCGAAGAAGTTCCAAGACTGAATACGGAAAAATAGTGGCACAAACATTAGAGTTGAACACAGAAAGTGCGCAACAGTAACATGTTTTTAAAGCGATCCTAATGTCAAAGATTGATCATTGGCTATTTTAACAGGCTACAGCAGCAGATGCAGAGCACTCGACGTGGCAAGGATTGAAGTCTTGACGTGTCTGAACCAGTGAAACCTAGGTGGGCAGGTGGAGCTCGTTAGCCTGGGAGGGCATCTCATCTAAGGGAAGGAAAACCCTGATTTTAAACCTCCGCTGCCTTGCGGGATACCCGATCGCGGGAAATGTTTCTGGAGAAAACCCTGAGGAAAAACCTGGAACAGAGTCTGGTAGACCACCGCTTTCTGGCAACTCCCTGCTGCCTTGCAGGTCGCACTTGGTTGTGCAAAGGCTAGAGAAGCTGACTCGAACAAACGCCGAGTGGTGCTGGGGACGCCGCTTTGTACCTAAATCCCCAAGAACCTCCGTTGAAGCCGACTCATCCTCCAGGAGGAGATAGTCGCACAAAAGTAAAGTAAGTAGTTAATAGATGTCTAAAGGATTTATCCATCGTTTCCTAAAATAGATGTCTGACCTCAGATCTGCTAAAGTGGCGTTACAAACAAACAAACGCGAAAAAGCTAAACCTACAGCTGCCGCACATCTCTAACTAGCGAGTATTCGTTCTCGTCTTTTAGTACTGCTCTTTTCGAGTGTTATCAAATATCTCAGGTACAATTTCCAAATTCAATCACGGGTTCTGGCTAACTAGAAGTCTTAGCACCGCGTGGGATTACTGAGAAATTGAAGGGTGTTCAACAGGAGTTGCAATGAATGCTTCACGGAACTATATTGCGTGAAAATAACTTGCAGGGTGTACAAAACCAGACGCCTGATCCAAACAAACTAACGCATAGTCATAGACTGCATGTGGACTAAAATAATGTCAAGCAGCCCATATATGTATGATGACAGAAATCACAAGAGTGATCCAGGCAAAGTGCCGCACAGTCAGAGACTGCACGATGTATAAATGTACAGACAGATATGAAAAATTAAACTTGAAATTGCACGAGGGAAAAGTTGAATTCATCGCGTATGAGATGAAAGGAAGATTCCAGCATTCAATTTGAAACTTGCTCAAGGAAGGAAATACCACGTACCCCAAGTTTTCCAATATGCTGATGCGACGATCAGGTTCTTTGAGATGACGAAATAAATGAACTCGATTTGGTTCTTGTTTTCTGGTAGGAAGTGAAGGAAATGAAACTGAAAAATAAAACAATACGATTGACTAACGATGTGCTATGGGCTTCGGGTCAGCGGCAGAAGTGGTCATTGGAGGGCAAACTGGTGCTTCACAGGGTTTCTTCGCCGGAGAATCTATTTTTTGATAAGAATGAAATGTATAACAAACTTTTCGCAACTGTTTTCGAATTAGGGTCATTTGATTTTTTCTGGTCTGTCACATTTGGCGTTGAAACAGTTTTTGCTTCCTTGGCCGCTTGTTTGGCGGCTCTCTGAGCATTTTGTAAGGCTCTTCTTTCGGCCCTCAGTTCAGCTTTGGATTTTGCGGTTGGTTCACTCATTACATGTAGGAGTATCTACAATATAAGGTCCCGTGGCTGAGAATAAAACAAAATAGTTAGGCCTGGAATTCATCATCATAGACAGAATTAAAAGGAATTGAAAAGAAATGAATCATAAACACCTGTCATCAGGCCAGGGAAATTATTACACCGGTAACAAGTATATTGTTTGTTTGTTGGCCTCCTTCGGTCCATGTCGACCATGGATGTACATCACAATCGAATGAATTTTCATGTTTTACAGCTTTTTGAATGACTATACAGTCCGATATATACTCACTCACTCAGTCAGTCCTCTTTGTGCCGGGTGGCACATGAGGCGAAGACAACTTCACGCCAGTGGTTCCGGTCTGCCGCTGCTTCCGTTGCCGTCTGCACCGTGAATTCTTGTGCATGTAGTTCGCGTTCCAACGTTCTGCGCCAAGTTTCCTTGGACCGTCCCCTTTTTCGTTTACCTTGCGGACGCCAGTGAATGGCTGCCTTCGTATGCGAACTGGGATCCATCCTGCAGACATGACCGAACCATCTCCACCGTCGTCTTTTGACTACGGTAGATACCACCCCCAGACCAGTTTTTCTCAGGAGCTCTTCATTCGAAATGGTGTGTGGCCAAAAAATCCGTAGAATCCTTCTCAAGCACTTAGTTTGAAACACGTTCATTCTGCGCTCAATGGCAGCGGTCGTCTTCCAGCATTCCGATGCATACAGCAACACACTCAGAACGTTTCTCTTGAAGAGTCTGATCTTCGTGTTAATGCTGAGAGTGGAGGATTTCCAAATGGAATTCAGCATGCAGAATGCTTGGTTCGCCTTCCCGATCCTTCTCCTGACCTCATCTTCACAGTCACCATTTACAGTCAGTTTGCTCCCAAGGTAGACTATATCTGTAACCTCACTGAGCGGTTGACCGTCCACGAACACTGGTGGTTGCTCCGGAACATTCTTCCGCATTACCTCTGATTTGCCAGCGTTAATTTCTAAACCCACCGTCTTGCCAATTTCGGATAGTCGATCGCTCTTGCTCTGGATGTCACTGATCTTGCACGCCAAGAGGGCAACATCATCAGCATAGTCCTGGTCTTCTAGCGGTCCCTCTGGGGTCCATGGAATGCCTGCTGCCCTGCCATCGGTCACCTGTCTCATAATCCAGTCTATTTTTAGGGAGAAGAGTATCGGTGAGAGGATGCATCCTTGCCTCACTCCCGTACGAACCTCAAACTTCTCAGTGAGCATTCCATTGTGAGCGACTTGGCATTCAAACTTCTCATAAAAGGTTTTTATGAGATTTACTATCTTTGATGGTATACCATAATGACGGAGGATTTTCCATAACATTGGTCGGTGAACGCTATCGAAAGCCTTCTGGAAGTCGATGTAGGCCACACATAGCTCTGCATTCCATTCATGTGTCTGCTCCAGGATCTGACGGAGGACAAAGATTTGGTCAATGCAAGATTTTCCTTTCCTGAACCCAGCTTGCTCTTGTCGTAAAATGGATTCAAACTTCATTGGAGACCGTCGGAGAAGATTCGGCAGAATACTTGCTAGTGACTTATAAACGTAATAACCGTCGCCAATTGGTGCGTAGCTCAACACCTTTCTTCCCGGAAGCTTGATTATAGTACCCGAACGCCAGGCGTCCGGTATCTGCTCAGTATCCCAGATGTTCCGGAATAGGTCTCGCAAAACTTTCGGTGTCTCTTCGGTTTCCGCCTTGAGCAGTTCGGCATACACTCCATCGTCACCTGGTGCCTTCCCATTTTTCAACCTCTGGATAGCAAATAGCACCTCTTGGAGGCTGATGGGGTCTGTGTTGACGTCGAGGTCTGTATCGACGTTGGTTTGGGGCGGTGGGCGGTTTAGAATGAGCTCGAAATGTTCTCGCCATCTGGCTAACTCTTCTTTCGCATCAGTTATTAAATCTCCACCCTGGGTCCTCATTTGTTGATTGCTTGCCTGACCACGATTGCAGAGCTTTCGATTAATCTGATATAACGTTCTCAAATCATTCATTCGGCACGCCTCTTCTGCTTGTTGTGTCAGGTTTTCCAAATACCGTCTCTTGTCCTTCCTCGCTGATATTTTAACCTCTTTATCTTTCATTCTATACTCTTCAGTGATTACATTCCTTTCAATAGACGGTTTCTTGCTCAGCATGCGTTTCTTTATATCTTTTCTCTCTTTTATGAGTTGCCAGGTTTTCGACGAGATCCACGGAGCTTTGCCCCTCTGTCTGTACCCGAGGACTTTTTCTCCGACTGCCTTTAGTGTGCGGTTGAAAACATCAATCGTCATTGAATGCTTGGGCCGGGCACTGATTTCCTCTCTCAGTATGTTGCCGAAAGCTTTCCTTGTGGCCTCATCGCTCAGCCTATTCACATTCAACCGTGGGCTGCGCTGAATTCCGATATTTGCCCTTCTCAGTTTCAAACAAATCTTTCCCACAACCAGGAAATGGTCGCTACCAATATCGGCACCACGCATAACCCTCACATCTTGTAACGATCGCCTCCATTTACCATTTATCATCATGTGATCGATTTGACTTTCTGTTCTGCCGTCCGGAGAAGACCAGGTTATTTTATGGATGTTTTTGTGGGGGAATAGGGTGCCTCCAACGACAAGATCGTTCTCTTCGCAGAAGTCAAGTAGCCTCTCCCCATTATCTTTCTGTAGGCCAACACCATGCACTCCCATGGTACGCTCTCTGTCCGTATTTACAGTTCCGGTTCTAGCGTTAAAATCTCCCATTACCACCAGTAGGTCGTGCTTTGGGATGACCCTCAAGACTTATTGCATGGCTTCGTAAAACCTGTCTTTCTCCTCGTGGACTGCATCTTCTGTTGGAGCGTATGCTACCACAATCGAGAGTTTGCAAAAGCTCGAGTTTAGTCTGGCATATAGGAGTCGCTCGTTTACACACTTCCATTGCATGATCGTACTGCTGGTCTTTCTGCTTGCGAGCAGAGCGACTCCACCATGATGGAGGTTATCTTGCCTTCCTGACCAGATAATAGTCTCACCGATATCTAGCTTTCGATGACCAGAGCCGGTCCATCTCACCTCGGACATTCCAAGTATACTCACATCATACCTGTTGAGCTCATGTATGGCTTGAGCCAGCTTGCCAGCTTGATACAGCGTTCGAACGTTCCAGCAACCAAGTCTTATCGTTCTTTTCGGCACAAGGAGATCGGCCATCGGGGTGGAAACTTCCTTTCGGCTTTCATCTCCATCCGTCATGGGACCTTTGTAAGGTTCGCGTCACTCCTTTAGCCATTGTTGAGTAGAATTTTCGGATCTGTTGTCATCGTTTCCGTAGCAATGTAGCTTTTACGGGATAGGGTTTCTAGCCCTAAGCCCAACCCTCCTCCTTTTTCAGACGGGCTTGGGACCGTTTGGAAGAGAGCCGCTCCAATCCTGGGTAAGTGATTTACACTTGTTAGGCGCAAAGCCAATGCCACACCTTGAAGCTTCAAGTGTCAAGCGGTCCAGGGCTTGTTGCATTATATGAGGGTTATATTCCAGAAGTGCGATGTTAGTCGCAAACACTAGATCGGTAGCTCTCTCATCCGGCAGAAGTTCAACACCTACGCCCACCAGACCAGCTAAATCTTTTCTCAGGACATCGTCGATCACGAAGTTAAAAAGGCGAGATAGAGCAGCCCTGTCGCACCCCGCTGGAGATATTGAACGAGGACGACAATTGTCCGTACGCTCGAAACATGCCCGAAGTTTAGCAATATAATGCTTTCAAGATCCAAACATACTTCTCGGGTACTCCATGTCTCAGCAGACAGTTCCAAAGACTTTCACGATCGATTTAATCGAATGCCGCTCGGATGTCAAGGAATACCACAACAGTTGGTCTACAAAAAGCGTGGCGTTGCTCCAGTAACTGATGGAGTGTGAAAATTTGATCTATGCACCCTCGGCCGGAACGAAACCCAGTTTGCTCCTCACGGATTTGCTCTTACCGTTTGGAACTCAATCAGTGAAGCAGGATGGACGCCAGTATTTTAGGAGCTACTGAAATGAGACTGATACCCCGATGATTTTCACAGGAATCGCGCCGTCCCTTTTTAAAAATAGGAGCAATTACTGATTCTCTCCAAGGGATCGGAACGCGTTCCTCGGCCCATATGTTGGCAAGCAGCGCTTGAAGTTCGCGAACTAAAGCGAAAGCGCCATCTTTGAACAATGACGGAAGCAAAGCATCAGCACCTGATGCCCGATGTCGCTTAAGGCTCCGGACTACACTGTAAATCTCTGATTGAGTCGGAGCCTCGAGAGAAATCGACCATAGTGTAGTGTTCCGTATCCTTGAAATAAGTGGGTGCAGAAGGACAGTTATGCTGTGCGTCAAAATGTTCTGCCCATCGCTTCGTGCGCTTGTTCATATTAAAACTAGCGAAACATCTGCCTCACGTATCACCTAACGGATGCCTAGTCGCCCGCTTCCAGTAGTTCTGATGAGTTGTAACAATTTTCTGAAATTGCCTACAGCTGCCGCAAATTCCATTTCTGTAGCCTTAGAAATTTCCCTGTCGGTTCTCAAACTGGCAATCAGTTTACGTTTAATAAGCCTTCATGAAGTATCATGTATGCTTTCAGCAGAAAGCAACCGACGTTGGTCCATTCGTTGATGAGAATTCGCAGAAACCCAGTGTTAACCCACACAGGAATTCAGCCCACGACTATCCAACGTGGCTGTTTGCAAGGTTTGTATCCCACTCCATTGTTAATCGATACTATCTGCACAGTACAGAATTACTACACAATAACACATCCGTGCCTGCTACATATGGTGTTGTCTTTATGCGCTAACAGAGCTACTCATAGCAGGAAAGGCGTTAAATAGAGGTGAGACTAACTCATTCTCAAACTATTGCCTTGTGGTTCAGGCTTTTTCACCAGAGGCTCGAAGTGAGGTCAACTAAACTCACGGCCTACTTTGGTTTGGTCATTCGGGTAGTATACCGCAAGCAAGCAACAATGAAAATAGAAATAAATGTCAAATTCCGTGCTCCAGTGCTCACACAGTATCTCGGTAGTTGTATCAATAATTATGCATCGTTAGACGAAAAGGTCTCGGCACGCATTTCCAAAGCGACCGTAGCATTCCGCAAACAACATCACCTCTGGCGCCATAAAGGACTGTCTCTGTTGATCAAGGGTAAGGTCTATAAAGCGACAGTTCGGAATGTATTACTCTATGGGTACGAAACCTGGACCTTACGTAAAGAACACATCCAGCGTCTCCAAGTATTTGACAGCCGATGTCTCCGCAACATTCTAGGAGTTAGCTGTTATAATCGCATACGCACCGATACTCTCCGAAATAAGTTGTTCGGTAGTAATGTTGATATAGAGAAGCAAATCAACCTGCATAGGTTACGCTGGTTGGGGCACGTTTTGCGGATGCCGGATCACCGACTTCCGAAACAGATTTTTTGGGACGCCACATCCTGATTGGCGTAAATATCGGGGTGGCCAAACCGCCAACTGGCATAAGCAGTTTAAAACCCTTACTAGTAAACTTTCCAAAATAGGAGCAGCGCGTCTTCCTGACTGGTGTCCCCGCGATAAGATATCGCAATGGCTAGTTACGCTTCAGGATATGTCCAGAAACCGTGTTCAATGGCGGTCTTGCACTAAGCATCTTCTTGGAGTGTTTGCTTAACCTTGTATTTTGTCAAGCGGAGTGACGAGAAAAGCTTGTTATGATGCATGACAGTGAAAGCCGCAAGGAAGCTGCCATGCTGATGTCGCTCTACTCGTTCACGAAACTTGTTTGAATGCATGTACCATTCGAGGTGAGGCACCTCTACCGAGTTAGTTTGTGCTCACTCTTCTATAGAATCCGTAGCTATTTAAGTCCCACCCTTCCCCGTTGATCCTCATTCACCGGATGCTGGAGACCACTGGCAACACTGGTATAAAACATTTACGAACTTTCTCTCATCAATCGATTCCCTGAATCCGAACAAGCTCGACACTCTAGTAAATTACGTCTCTCCATCTCCGCTAAAGGGCTTGACGTAGATAATGACTCAACCTCAGCTGAGGACAAAACTACCTAGCTGTAGAGCAGGGTTGCGTGCCATTCGCTTCCTCGACTTCAAACCATTTACAAAATGGTATTAGTACCGATGATACATCGAACGTGCATGAACTCGCCGTTGGCTCGCCTTTAATACCGATTGCTCAACAGTCAGGAATGAATAAAACATATGCAGACTTGACGTCGAAGGGCCCAACGATCGAGTAAAATAGAGATTCAGCTATATGTAGTGAAACCAGTGACAACTACTGAAAATGCTGTTGGATCTCCAGTCTCAAGGGAGCCACATTTAGATTATCGGAAGCGATGCCTGATTATGGTGAATGCTCGCGAGCAAACTGGGGACACAGCTGAGATACGTATACAGCAATAGCGCACTTTCCTGCAATCCATTTTTCAAAGCTATTTAATCAAGGAGAGGAAGGAGTTATCATCATTTCAACATTCCGACATGGCCGGAAAAATGAGGAGGATAAACCGCTGACCCTGAAAATTGTGTTAGCTTCGGATGAGCAATTCTTACTAAGACGCGTTCATCGTCTTAAGGGAGAGCCGTCCAAGATAATACGTGACTTGTCTCCGGAGGATAGAATTAAAATGAAAACGGCCACCCAAGAATTGCGAGCACGGAGGGAAGCTGGCGAGGTAGATCTCCATAAAGTGGATTTTAGGGTAGTGAGGAGGCCACACATTCGTTGGAAGCCGCTGTCAATCTTACCCCAGTTAATCCTTCCGTGAAGAGATTCCACGTCTTGCTCTTCAACTCGAGGGATCTACGAAATAAACGTGACGAGGTTAATGACATTGTCTGTCGGTAAAAGCAAGATATAATTGCTGCTACTAAGTCCTGGTTATATGAAAGCACAAGCCTGGTCCAGGCAAAGTGCCGCACGCTCAAACTGCACGTGGGCTGAGATACTGTCAGGTTGCCCGGGCCTAGACAGATATGAGGGGGGAAATAGAAATAGAAATGGTAGTGAGACTCCAGCGTGTTTCAGCATGCAGCTCACTACCGTTGGCCAATCAATTTAGCACTATGTTAGCCGTACAGCACAGAAATGCTGCACGATTGCACATCCGTGCACATCCGTCCTGGTTAACAATTGATATATCCGATACGGAGTGCGCGCTACCCCAATATACGCTTTTTAGATGTGTCAGAGTAGCTTTGAGATCTGCCGGTGGCGTTGAGGTTTACTTTAAATAGCACTTGATCGTGGAAGTATTGGAAAAGTTTCAACATGATGCTGGATATGTCGAAAGCATTTGGTGTAAGATAATGTCTAACTGTTGGACTGCAGCACTTGGGTTCATTTAACGCTCACCTGGCGCTAAGGTTTCTGCATTGTTCTCAAATCAAACGGCGTGGTATCACTGGCGACTGTATCGTTCTTCGAGATCTAAATGCTCCCGATATAAACTGGGCGGATTTAGTTTCGAGGGGTAAACCGTTCCAACAAAAATTCCCAGATACGATTTTGAAACTGAATTTGGTGCAGAATGTAAACGATGCCACGAGGATATGTGTCTGACAAGTTCCTTCGATATTGGATTTGGTGGTCACACCTAGATTTCCGGATGTTACAAATCTATCGGTCGACACACCTACTGGTTGCAGCGCTCACTGCTCTTTATGGTTTGTTTGTGATAGAGGTCTTCAATCGAGAATACGAATGAATGCCCTGAGAATCTACTGGAAATTAGACACAAAGAATCCAACCACCTCTGCAGACTCGATTGACTCCACCTAAGAATGTTGATACCAGTTGGTTGGACATTTGGGTAACATCAGATCGCTTGAAAATCATGCCCCAACTATAAATGGAAGGCTAATGGGTCGCCATGGTTTGATAGCAATATTCGTAAAAACATAAAGAAAAGAAAGTGGTTATGGTGGAAGTTCTCTTCCAGTGGATGCACCGATGACTATGAAGCATACAACGTTCTCCGCAACAAGTTCACCTACTTAAAAAAGAGGAAAAAGGAGAATTATGAAACTCGTTTGGTGGGTGAAGCAAATTCGGTGCCGAAACGCTTGTTTGCATACATTAGACGTAGAAGTAAAGCTTCCCCACGGGTACCTTGCTTGAGATCTATGAGGTTCAACTGAACATGAAGATGAACGCAAAGCTGTTCTTCTAACCGCTCAGTACAGTTCGGTTTACATAGAGATGCTTCAAATTCCACTGCTTTATGAAAGCAGCGCCGAAAAGCTGGATATCTCGATCTCGCCAGAGATGGTGCAGTAATTGCTTGAACGACTTGACGTACACTTAGCACCTGGTCCGGATGGAATACACCTAATGGTTTTAAAGGTATTGACGTGTATCATACACAAACCACTGGTGCTAATCTTTAGTTTGCCTTGGAGGTGTGGTAGGTTACCTCAAAGTTGGAAGTAAGGCATTGTCAAACCAATGTACAAGGGCGGTGAAACCAGTGATCCGGTTAACTACCAACCGGTTGCCCTCATTTCGGTAGTTGGGAACACTCTGGAACGACTGTTGTAAAAACAGATAGACGATTTTTTTCTTTACAACCAGTCAGCTAACATCTGCATATCATGGTAATACGCAAAGACGATTATGCGCATCCAATCACATCACTGCTCGCGAGCACTGGTGTGCTGAACTTAATCTGGGCCACCCGGCAGTCACTGCCTTCATTGATTTCAGTGAGGCTTCTGACCGTGTCCCATTCAAAAGTCTCCTGCTCAAGCTGCGTGCTCTTGGTATGAAGGGACCTGTTGAAAATTGGATTTAAGACTTCTTTACTGACCGTTATACACAGGCCGAGTTTAACGGAGTTAAGTCGCCAACTACACGTCCAACTTCCGGGGTTGCACAGGGATCTGTTCACGGCCCGTTACTTTTCAAAGTATATGTCAATGACCTGGGTACAATTGTGACACGATCGCTTAAATCCAAGGTGGATAGAAAAAGAATAGTTGCTGCCGCAAACCTAGCATGGTGGGCTATTAGTCGGTCGTTAACCGAGATTACTCCACAAATGTTTCGCATTCTTTATTCCACATACGTGAGACCAGTTTTGGAATATACGTGACACAAAATCAAGACGTTGGGCTGAATAAAACAAGCAGCGCGATGGTGGAACTCACTTCCAGCAGAACTAATCTTGGCAACTTCAGTAATTGCGTTCAAACATGGGTTGGACGAACGGTGGCAGGCGCTCTTTCCGGAGAGTTACCCTTAATACAAAAATCCCTCCATATTTATGGTAATACCACAAAATATTCGGAAAATCATTTTGAAACACAAAGAAGCGTTTCTTTTACATGACCCCCACTTGTGTTGCAGTGACCCAGCCCAATACAACAACGGGTAGTATATATATTTGCACAATCTGATACAGATATGGTGCCGTTCAACATAAACTATGAGATGTACAAAGCGAGAAGGGGGGTACAAATCGTGTAGAAACAGTGAGAAAATAAACAATGAGAGGGGAACAGTGGGTAATTTTTTGTCCATTTACACACATCATTTTTTTGAATTTTTTTTCAAATAAAGTTTTTGAACAGCAGAGAATGTCAGGGAGTAAAAGAGATGATGCACTCTTTCCATTGATGTCGGTTCATTGACATCGTTGCCAATGTGTCGAGCCATAGACTCTCCCCTTCTCTTGCACTCCATCCAGGCAAGCGCGCTCGTCCAACCCTAGCTAAACCAGAAGTGAGCCTTTTCAAGCCACCCTTTCATGTTAATAGCTAACCGCCAGCCACTTTTTTCCAGTCTGTACCAGCTGACGCATAAAGCGCTCGACGTGGTAACCGTTAGGGTTTCATGCGCAGGAGGTGTCCCAAACAGCGGAGGCGACGTCGGTTAATGGCTGTCTGAACATTAGTGCCGTTGCACCTGACCTGAGAATTGCAAACGTGGTGTTGCCACCGTACGTGAGCAATCCTACGCAGATAACGTTGGTCGAAAACCTCAAGGCTCCTAACATTTTTTGAGCCAACTGTCCAACATTCACTCCCGTATAGCAATACTGTCCTTACCGAGGTGGAATATATCCGTCCTTTAATTCCCAAGCTTAAATCACGTCTCTTCCAGAGACGCTTGAAGTTAGCGAACGCCAGTCTGGCCTTAGCAATTATGAAACGTGATTTCCTTTTCTATCCGACCCCCAGTAACCACCAGACTTCCTAGGTATTAGAACTGGAAATGGTGAACCCGAAGCAAAAACAAATTTCGCTTAATGTCTTCAACAACTCTATTATCACAATTGAAAAATACTTGTAACAGATTTTTTTATTCATTTTATAATATTAAACGAGGAAAGCAGGGATCAAATAGTTACGAAAAATAGCATCATGTGAAAACATTTTAAGCCGCGCGCCAAAACAAGCAGTAGTTCAAGTTCACGTTCAAGTTCAAGTTCAACTTCAAGTTGCACAGGGCTGAAGGTGGCTAAAAGTCAATCACGCGCCCAGATTTCCTTCGACGGTATGCGGTTAAGCACACGGCATTTCGATATCGAGTATACAGTTCGTATTTTTCACACGTTCTTGTTTCCGAATATCTGGAAAGTAAGGTGGGGTTTCTCTTCACCAGCACGCTGAGAGGTCAGCTCAGTTCAGTTCAGTTCAGTTTGCACAGGACAGTATGTGGCTAACGAGCCAATCGAGCGTCCAGAATTTCTTTCGGTGGAAAGCTGCAGAGAAGCAACCACCCCTGCCAAAGCGTTTTTTCTTATTGTGATTTGGATATCCTCGACGATCGCGCCGCCAAGGGATAAGCCAATCGAGCGTCCAGAATTTCCGTCTAAGGAAAGCTTCAAAGGAGCGCACACCACTGCCAAAGTTGGTTTATTTTCCTTTGGTATTCTCGTTGTATGCGAAGGTACGTCCGAGGTTTTCCAAGCCGTCCTCTGGTCCCAGAATTTGTAGCTGCGACTGAGAAAAACGGAAAGGGTTTCTCTTCACCAAGCCGGTGAGAGGTTAGCTATGGAAAATTGGTGCGTACATTTAAAACATGACAGTTAAAACGAGGCATTATATAACAGGATTTTTTTGTTTTTATTTTTAAAATTGTGGTCAAGACCATATAATTTCAAAATGAACAAAAAATGGACAATTCTGACGACAGACAACCTGCATATTCATGGGAAAAAGTGTGGGAAAAGCCCAAGCCACAAGGCATCTAAACCCCTTTTGAATGCACCTATTGATGTGCAAGCTATTAGTTCCTCAGGCAGCTTGTTCCAGAAGCTTACCACTCTTTCACTGGAAAAGTGTTGCCTAAGATTCAGACGGCTGTGGTTTTTCGCGAGCTTCAATGTATGTCCTCTAGTTGAGGGGTTGATCGCTCGAGAGAACAGGATTTGACAGCCTCGTCGCCTAAGCCTTTCAGGATTTTGAAAGTTTCTATGAGGTCACCCCGTAGACGCCGACGCCGAAGGGAGAAGAGACCTGAAGAAATTAGACGTTCTTCGTAGGGTTTCCCAAACATACCTTCAACCATTTTGGTAGCCAGTCGTTGGACTCTTTCTAATAGTAATATGTCCTTTTGAAAGAATGGGCTCCAGGCTTGCACGCAGTATTCTAAATGTGGCCTGAGAACCGCCGTATATAAAGGGATAAACACTTCCGGCGTTCTAAATGTCGGAACGGATTTAAGCCTAAAGAGTTCTCCTCTAGCTCGTTGTGCAGTGGTGGCACACTGCGCAGCCCATTTGAAGTGCGCTGTTACGACTATACCCAAATACTTAATCCTCTGAATAGATTGAAAGTCGATCTTACCGTTATTCGCAGTTACTTTAATTCTGTCGACTGCTGCAGACAACAGATGACATTTACTATAGTTCAGAGGAAGATCCTAATCCTGCGACCATTTAATGACCTTTTCAATATCTCTCAACAAATCACCGTGATCACTGTATCCGGTGAATTTGACATCATCAGCAAACATGTAGCAGGGACATGACAACTGCGATGCCAGATCATCGATGAAGATCAGAAAAAGTATTGGGCCTAATACTGAACCTTGTGGTACCCCACTGGTAACTGTTGCGAATTCAGAGGTAGTATCGCCTACACGGACCTGGAAGGATCTATCACGAAGAAAACTGGTTATCCAGTCGTGAAGCTTACCAGATATGCCTTTGGCCGAGTGCTTCATCCCTAGGAACCTGTGACTAACCGAGTCGAACGCCTTACTAAAGTCTAAGTAAAAGACCTCTACCCGTCCGCCTTCATCCAGTGTCTTAGAAACTCGATCTAAAAAGCATAAAAGATTTGAGAGACACGACCTTCATTTAAGAAAGCCATGTTGAACCGTGCTTAATGATGAATTGTGCACGAGGTGGCTGCACAATCGATCCCTGATTAGTCTCTCCAAGGTTTTACATAAAACACTAGTCAAGCTTACCGGTCGGAAATTCTTAACTATGTTTGCGCAACCTCCCTTTGGAATGGGTACGACAATGTCTTTCTTCCAGTCATCTGGTAGGATGCCTTTGCAGAACGATTCGTTATATAACTCACATAGAGGCCCTGCTAGTACCGTAGATATTTCCTTTACAATTTTAGGATGCACATCGTCAGGTCCGGCGGATTTATTTCCGTCTAGATTCTTTAGGACACGTGCGAAATCATCCGTGCAAAAAACTACTTCGCTTAGTGAGGCACCCATTTCCGTATTAAGAGTTGGGACTGAGTGAATCGCATCCCCGCCATCCATTCTATGTACGCTTCGAAAATAATCCAGCAAAGCTGCTGCCTTTCGGGGTCAGAATTGGCTTTCTGGCCATTGTCTAATATTAGGGTACCTATGTGCTCCCTTGTCTTACCCTTAGACTGAACCTAACTATAATACTTCTTAGGGTACTTTTTAGCAGACTTCGCCAGGTAAGTTTCGTAGCATCGCTTAAGCTTCCGTTGTAGCTTTACTGTGTTGTTCCTCGAAGCCTTATAGCACGACCAATTTCTATAGGTTGACAAGGCTGTGTATCTCCGCCAGTGTCTGTCGCGCCTAATAATGTTGCGTCGCACCGCAGGAGTCCACCAAGGTGGCTTGTTCTTTAGCCGTATAGGTCGGAAAGGACAGTAAAGGTCTTGAAGACTTAAAATATTGCGCTTAATAACCGACCATTTACTTTCGATGTCATTGGTTTGAGAGAACCAGTCACATCGTAAAGCGGAAAGCCGCACAGCCATCCAGTCAACTCGATTTAGATTACGCCTGTATTTGACTGGTGGCTTATGAAAACAGAGAATCGCCTGGAATATTATGGTGACATGGTCACTTTTCCCTAAAGGTGAGTCGTAAGAGAGGTTTTGGACATCTTAAGGACCTTTAGACAAAAGTAGGTCCGGTGTAGATAGTGAATGTCCATCTCTGTACCTAGTTTTCTCACTTACGTGCTGATGAAGCGCACTGGAGTGCATCCAATCGAGATATACCTGGGAAATTCTATCACAGGTTGTCTGAGTGTCCCAGTCAATACCCGGTAAGTTGAATTCACCTATTAAATAGACTCGTGGGGCAGTTTTGAGCAACCTGGTGAGAAGTTCCCTAAGTTCCTGGTCCTCCTCCTCAGAAGCGCCGGATGCCCTGTATAAGCAGCCTAACGCAAAAGAAAGCTTACCGTCTGTGACGATTGTCGAGACCAGCTGGATGCCGAAGGTGGCCATTTTGATGCCAGAGTCTTGGTATTTAATACCCTGTTGTAGTAGTATTATAGCTCCTCCTCCGCGTCTACCATCTGGTCTATCCGATCTGATGGCTGTATATGTCGAAAGAAGATGAACTGGAATAATGTCTGCATCTTGAAGCCAGGTCTCTGATATACCTAGGATCCTAGATTTACTATTGGAGGCTTTCTGCATTAATTCCAGCCATTTACTACGCACGCTGCAAGCATTTGTGTATAGTATGCTCACAGCATTTCGATGTACCCCGCTTAATTTCGGACAACCCTCGGGCGCAAAACCCGAGGTATTACCAAGTTTTTTGGAATGTCCAAATTAGTGCTGTGTGGAGAATCTACGTCGCTGGAAGGTTGTGGCGTAGAGGTTCTCAATGCAGGAGCGTTGAGCGCATACGAAGCGAGGCTCTCGTTTGCTGCATCACATCCCCTATATTTTCTACCACCACTTGAGCGTTCTTGATTGAAATATCCGCTGTTGCGGAGTTATTCAATCGGCGCTTATCAGGGTTGCTCTTCGGTTTTGCTACTTTGCTACGCGAACGCTGGAACGCAAAATAATTTGCTGAAACTGGGCGGCTATCTGACACCAATCTATACAAACCATTTGTATTGGTATGTATTTGGTCGCCTTTAGAGAGAAACAGGTCTCTGTCTCTCTGGTTTCTGAATTCCACCAAGATTGGCCTTGCTTGGTTTCCTTTCTTATACAGACCGATTCTGTGTACCCGAACTATCTGTAGATTGGGCTTAAGGTCTGACAGACGCAGTAAATTTTGTACGCATTTGCGATCTAAACTGCGTCGTGCTTTAGCCTTCTGTATAAAAGGCTCTTGCTCGTTATGGATCAGAATGTTTCTGGTCCTGGTTTTCAAACTTTTCTCGGGAAAAGTGCCTTTTTTCTGCAACGCTCGCAATTCGCTTCGGATTGAAGCCAATTGCGAGTTAATCGTCGCTAAATTATCGAGACGCGGCACAGTTTTTTTACTTGTTGGGTAGCGCGGTAACTTTCGAGCTGGCTGGCTTTTTTCTTACGCTGACTAACAATATTGTTGTTAGTTTTACCCTGACTTTTCCCTGCAGATTTTCCTACATTCGCCGGCGTATGCAAGATTGGTTTTTGCGATGATGCAACTTGCGCGTAAGATCTTTGTGTTGGTTCCTGCAATGTTGCAAGTAATTGGGAAACTTGCTTACGATAAGTCCCCGTGCAACTTCTTTGCATTCCATGCAAACAAATTCGAACCATGTATGGGCTGCGTATATGGTGTACTGGTCTTTTGGTATGCCAGAGCACCTTTGGTGCGTCCAGCGTCTGCATGTACAACACTCAATACCTTTGGCTACATGCTTACCACAACCAGCCTTTAAGCATGGAAAAGTATTTTGAGCCATAATGAAGATATATGAAATAAATATTTATATCTTAGAAATGCAGGTAATATAGATCGCACTTTCACAGAATCGGCAAAATATGGTAATATTTAATCAGAGCGTGAGAAATACAACCAAATTGAACGTACCGCGCTAAAAGCTATTCAGCTATTCAGGAAACAATGCAATAATATGCGTGAACAATGTGTGGTGTATGAAATCACTAGCCTAGTTGAGGTAAAGTGAAACACAGTCATAGACTGCATGTGGGCTAATTTACTGTCAGGTTGTCCAGGCCTAGACAGATATGATAAAAATGTAAAAATACGTTTTCTGTTTTTTTATAAAGTTTTTTATTAGAAATATGATAGACCATTTAACGTCTAATTCCCTTTTAAAGCTCAACACATTTGGGAGGCTTACTATACAATCTGGGAGCTTGTTCCAGAAGTTGACCACACGGTTGCTGAAAAAGTGCTCACGTGCCAGCAACCTGGGCCTACTCTTAAGAAGTTTCATGGAATTACCTCTTGTAGCTGCTTTAGGTGCCAGTTTAAGGATTTCAGTAATATTATCACCTGTAAGACCCTTTAGAATCTTGAAGGCTTCTATTAGGTCACCTCGCAGCCGCCGTCTCTTTAGTGAGAACAAACCGAGGTCCTTGAGTCTAGCCTCATAAGTTTTACCTGCCTGACCCTCAACCATCCTAGTCGCAAGGCGCTGGACCCTTTCGAGACATGCTCTATCCTTTTTTAAGTACGGTGCCCAGGATTGAACGCAGTACTCCAAGTGAGACCGCACGACTACTTTGTATAAGGGGATGAAGATTGAAGGTTTTCGGCAAGATAACGCTGAGCGAAGTCTGAACAATTCTCTGAGAGCCTTGTTTGCAGCTTCGGCACATTGAGTAGCCCATTTAAAATCGCCTGTTATAGTAATGCCAAGATCCTTCACTTTCTGAGCAGCCGCTATTCTGATAGTTCCTTCTCAAACTTCTAGTTGGGTTGTCGCTAAATCAGTCGTCAGAAGACAGCTCTTCCCCAGGTTTAGTGGCAAGTCCCAGGTCTTTGTCCACTCGATTACTTTTTCTAAATCAGAAATGAGCGTATATCTACTGTCGGTTCCTAGGATCTTAACTTCATCAGCAAACAGGAAGCAGCGTGAACTCAAGCACGCTGCCAGGTCGTTTACAAAAATAAGAAAAAATAATGGACCAAGCACCGAGCCTTGAGGCACTCCACTGAGAATCAGTGATTCCTTACGTCAGTGGTGAACTGCGCGAGGTGGTCCAAGTGGCGAGTTTCTTGAGGCGAGTAGCGGTCGGCGGCAGCACTGAAGGCGTGGATCAAGGGCTTGTGGTCCGTGTAGATGGTGAATTGACGTCCTTTCAGGATGTGTCGAAAGTTCTTTACTGTGAGGTACATCGCAAGTAGTTCTCGGCTGAAGGTAGAATACCTGGTTTGAGTCGCTTGCAGCTTTCGTGAAAAGAAGGAGAGTGGTGCGCACTCGTCGTCAATGACTTGTTGTAGAACGGCACCGACAGCCACTTGAGAAGCGTCTGTTTTGAGCACAAGCTTCACTCTGCTGTCCGTAAAGAGAAGAGCCAGCGAAGTGAGCGTGCTGAGGGATGCTTTGACTAATTGGAACGCGGCGATAGCTTCCGTTGTCATGTTGAACTTCTTTGGATTTCCCCGCAAAAGATCAGTTAACGGTCTGCATTTGTCCGCGCAATTTGGTATGAATCTGCCGTAGAAGTTAATGAATCCAAGGAATCGACGTAGCTGGCGAAGAGACGTTGGAGTTAGGTAGTCTTCAATCGCCGAGATTTTCTGCGGAATGGCAGTGATTCCACGAGAATCAATTGTGTGTCCAAGGATTTCTAGGGCTGGTCGGCCGAATTGGCATTTGGCCGGGTTGATTACGACGTTGTATTCCTGAAGACGTTGAAAAACCAGTTGAAGGTGATCCATATGCTGCTCGTGGCTTTCACTAGCGACAAGAATATCATCGATGTACGTGAATGTGAAAGGTAGACCTCGCATGACTTGATCGATAAAGCACTGGAAAGTTTGAGCGGCGTTTCTGAGTCCAAACGGCATGCGAAGGAACTCGTAAACACCGAAAGGAGTAGTGACAGCAGTCTTCGGAACGTCGGCGTCTGCTACTGGGATTTGATGATAGGCACGCACAAGATCGATTTTGGAAAAAATCTTCTTGCCGCAGGCGCTCAGGGAAAAATCCTGGATGTGAGGTATGGGATATATGTCAGGCACTGTGAGCTTGTTAAAGCCTCTGTAGTCACCACATGGTCTCCAGTAGCCTGATTTTTTTAAAACCATATGTAGAGGCGATGACCATGGGCTATTAGAGGGTCGAATTATCCCAAGTTGTAGCAATTGCTCGTACTCCGCTTTGGCAGCGGTGAGCTTGTCAGGGGACAATCGTCGCGGTCTTGCGTTCGTCGGCGGGCCGGTCGTGAGGATGTGGTGAGCAATCCCGTGTTGGATGTCTGGCGTGCAGCGCGATGGCTGGCTGATAGCCGGGTAGTCTTGAAGCAGCATTGCAAACTTGTCGTCTGGTAGGGCGAGTTTCAGTCCGATCGAATTGATCGATGTCGCTTTTCCAGTGACGGGTACTGCGAATTTGTTGTCCAACAGTTGTTTGCGCTGAACGTCGACTACTAGCCCGAACTCTGTTAAAAGGTCGGCTTCGATGATCGGCTGACGAACGTCGGCGACGATGAATGTCCATGGAAGATTTCTGCCCAAACCAAGGTTTGGCAGAATGAGCCGCTGGCCATACGTTTTTGATGTGTGTGCCGTTAGCCGCTTGTAGATTGACGCCAGTTGGGTCCATGCGGGTGCTTGCACTATGAGGTGGAATGACACTCACCTCCGCTCCCGTGTCAATTAGGAAACGTAGACCTGTTGGAAAATCATCAATATAGAATAGGCGACTTACATGGTGGCCAGCTGCAGCCGTCGCGATTACTGGCTGGCCTGCTCTTTTCCCGCTTTAGCTTGACTGGCGTTGGGGAAGCAACAGGGCTGCACACAGTGCCTGGCGTTAGCACCAAACTGTTTATGGTACTTGCAGAAGCCTGTGTTGGCAGCCTGGCGCGAAGCGTTTGCGCGGTTGTTTTGGGGACGACGTTTTTGCTGCTGAGGTTTACGCTGTTGATACGTCGTTTGCATTGGCAGTGTAAGACGTTCGATTGCGTTCTCGATTTGAGCGAAATGTGGGTCCGTTGGGGCTTGTGGCGTGTCTTCGGTCACCACATGTACTTGGGCATTGCTTGTTTGACACTCGTGTACCTTGTCGGCGGCGAGTGCCAATTTCTCCAATGATGCTTCGCTTTCTTGTATGGATACGAAAGACCTCGTGTGAGCAGGCAGGCACTTGATCCAAAAGTGCATTAGCACAGTGTCACTGACATTGTTGCCGCCTGCAAGCGTGCGCATATGCCGCAACAGTTGCGAAGGTTTCCGGTCGCCCAACTCCGTTATCTGGAGAAGTTGTTGCATGCGAGCTGCGTTGGACCTGCCGAAGCGTTGTAGAATGGCAGCCTTCAGTTTGTCTTATGGATAATCTAATGGTTTCGGATCCAAGACGTCGATCACATCGGATGCAACCTCCGTAGGACGGTTGGCGGTGAACTTAGCGAACTTCATGTCTTGTGATTTGATACGATAGCTATCGAACTGAGCTTCGACCAAAACAAACCACACTCTCTGGTTTGACATCCCGAGAGGTGGCAATCTGACATTAGAGTTAATGGCGGCTTCGTCGCCGGACGACATAATGAATACAAAATAAAGGGAAAAAATTTAAAAACGGGCTCACCAGTTTGAAGCGGATAAGCCGAGCGTTACGTTAATGAGAGTTGTCATAAGTGTTGTGAATTATTATAAGCGTATGAAATTATGTATAAATATATATAATTATATTTATGCAAGAGAATACACTATGTCAACAACAGACTTACGAAATCCTTGTGTGGTCCACTCGGATTATTGCTAACAATGTATTTGGCCCGTGTTACTTCTCCAGCGGGATAATTGCTCGTCGTAGATGGAACAAGCAGTGAATTACCGAAAAGGGAAGAAATATTCTGGGTCAGTAATCTGAAGCAATTAATTAGTGGTTCGGCACCAGGCAAGTCATCAGACGTTCACGCTGTAGGAAACGCAAGTGTGTGTTCAGTTGATTTAAACAAAACGACACACGGCATCATGATGGAAAATATTTATGGAAATAAACTTACTTTTGAAATTATTAAGGAATTATATCAATTGGGAATAATTCCTACACGTTCATATCTTCTCTCTTACCCCGCTGATATTATTCTAATAACTAAATCTTGGACAAAAAAGAACAATCAGATCGTGAACTTCTGATTCCAAACTATCACATTTTTAGAAAAGACCGCGTTTCAAAACGTGCAGAAGGATGCCTTGTTTATGTTCATTCTAACCTCCAGGCTAACATCGTCATTTCATACGTCTGTTATCATATCGAAGATTCTATCTGTCTGGCAATACCGTCTTTTGATCTCTTAATTGGATGCATCTACTACCCACCGGCTACTACTTCTTCATCGCTTCAACGCTTGACCGATTGTTTCATAGAAGCCTCTGTCGACCCTTCCCGCTATGAGTTAATTGCAGGAGATTTTAACATGCCTTCACTTAACCGGGTAGAAAGCACCGACATAACTCTTAATACTTTTTTCAATACCACCGAACTATTAGGTTTTACACAGTTTGTTCATAAACCAACGCGCAATAAAAATATCCTTGACCTTGTCTTTACTCTGAATATCACACCTTTAAACCTGAACGTATCACCGTCATTTTTTAATGGAGATCATAACATTATATCTTTTGAATTGAGTTGCAATAGCATAATGACTAGTGTTAAAAAGCCACATATAATTATTCACATAGTTTGGAAAATCTTTGAAAACCTCATTAGAAACGAAGATTGGACTGGATATTTCCTTTCTGTCAATTTTAATGTAATCTCTGAAATCTTTCATAATAAACTTGTTGAGTTACTGCAGAAATCTACTACCAGACCCAAACTGAGTAAAGCTCATAAGTTAGAAAAACGCATTGCTTATTTGACATCATATGTACGTAATAAGCATGACATCTCTTCCCTTTTGCATCCGTATGAACTATCTGATACACTAGTACAAGTTATGAACCACAAACTGATTTCTGATGATTCTACAGCCCTCAAATCCAGTAAAAAAGAGAGCATTATCTTAATTAATGAACGCCAGGACATCGGGAAATTCAGATAGGATAAGCTACATCATTAAGCAAGATCAACATGGTAAAATTTACACAGTAGTAACTGAGCTTTTTGCTGTTTGCGAAGAATTTCTTTTGTTTCGCAATGCTTCATATAATAACAACTCTCATCCAGAGGTAATCATACACCCTTTATGCGATACGTTAGACACAATTACAATCAAACCCTCTGACATACGTAAAGTTTGTATTCAACTTGCAATCTCCTACAAACCTGATGAAACAGGTTTCGTACCAGCAATATGCAAAATGAGATCTGTAGAATTCTACTTATTACTATTCAATCTCTTTAATGCGTCTATCAAATCAGGAACCTTCCCTTTAGAATGGAAACATTCCGTTGTCATTCCTCGACGTAAGTCCGGATCACTACATACGGTTACCAATTATCGACCCATTAATCACAAACCACTTCTAGCTAGAATATTTGAGAAGCTTGTCAGACAGGCCACCATAGCATACTTGACAACAGAAACTATTTCATATCAAACCAGCACGGATTTCTCAACAGAAAATCTTGCGTCGCTTGTCAACTAGAATTTTCAAATTACGTGACCCAATCACTAGATTCAGACCTTGGAGTCATAGTTGTATTCATTGATACTATGAAAGCCTTTGACAGGGTCCCGCATAATTTACTCCTCGAAAAATTATCTGCTGTGAGTATTACTGGAAACCTACTTTCGTGGTTCAAATCTTCTTTCACTGGTCGCACCTTTCCCGTAGATATAAAAGGCGTCAATTATCAAATGCGCGGGTAGTTTTGGCGTAACTATTCAAAAATCAATGTGCAAATTCGAACTTCGCGCTTTAAGCAATCATCTGACAGGTGGTTCTAGTAATTGAAGTTTCTATAACGAGCGATGAGTTCAGTGCACGATGGTCATTCTTCCGAGGTGATTAACAAACGTCAGCAGAATAAAGATTTCACATGAAATGGGATTCGTTTTCTGTCAAGAATTTCCATACCATATTCATCGATAAACCTGAGATTTGTGATTATGTTTGTTGACCAGATCACAAACGTCATGGCTTTAATCAATTTGCGTGATTGGAAGTGTCGTTCCGCTTGTGTGAAATAAAAGTTTCGTATTTCATCATGCATTGCATCTCGGTTATATTTCAGGAGCTGATATCGCATGAATCTCAAGTTGGAATTCTTTTCAGCCAAACTAGACTGTATTCGAATATATTTCGACAATATTTTTAATCTCCGAATAGGGAATTGAAAAATCGACCAACAACGCAAGACATGAACGATAGCTCAATGCCTTCCATCTATGAAGCGTCCGTTGCACTCTACTACGGCAGCACCGCCAGCGGTGGCACGGGCACGTCTACATAATGGAAAATGATCGTATTCCGAAAGCATTACTAGATGGTTAGTTGAAATTACGTAGTTGATCTTCAGGTGGACCGCATTTGTGTTACAAATACGTTTGCAATAGAGATATGAAAGTTCTTGGCATTGGCCGCGTGAGTTGAGAACAACTTGCTTTTGACCGCTCACACTGAAGGCATTGTGTAAAGCGTCGTCTGCAAGCTGGATAGGAGCAGATACAGCTCTTGGATGCTGATCGCAGATCACGCGGCCGGCGTGCTAATGACTCTATACAACCGAGTTCTACCTATCATTGCAAGCGCTGTGGGAGAGATTGTTCCTCCCGAATCAGACTGTTTTTTCATTCGAAAAGCTGGGAACATCAAGAAAATCATCCGATTGCGATGTAAATCCATGGTCGACATCAGCCAATCTAGGCCAACAATGTAACTCATCATTAATAGATCACAAGTGTGTAACGAACACTCTCGAAAGATAAAACTAAACATAAGTTTTGCTTCTATTTGAAATGATCTGTGGTCCATACCTTTGGCTTGAGCTTGGCACAAGTACAAGCCCGAGCTAACATCAATCGTTTGTATCTATACGTTTATGAATCCGTCTCTAAAATCGTGCTTTAGTACACTACAAAATGGTCATGATCCCGCTGACAAGGAGCCATCAAAGCCAACAAACAATTATCTCCAGTCATTTTAACCTAATTTGTCAGTTATTCCTTTTAAACCACATGGTTTATGTCTGGTATTCTGTGTATCCTCTAATCTTTGTCTAATTATGCGAGTTAATCTTAGATTCTATCATTCAAAAAGTGATGAATATTTTGATTGCATGTTGATTTTGCGAACAAAACCAAATCTTCAGCCTGTTATCTTTACTTAATTTTCGGTTACTATTGAAGTATTTTGATGAGCAATTTAATAATAATCATTTGATAAAGGATGTGATGAATTAATAATAGTTATACATAAACTCACTTGACAATGTTCCCACGGAATGAATTTAACTACGTTAAATCGAGATAAGCATAACTGATTTGGCCACATTAACCAAGCACCCGTTTTCCAACAAGTGCTTGGCAATAGTGACGGACTAAAAACCAGGAATTACTCATCTAGATCCTTACCAACGTGGAGCTGAACATTTATCAAGCATGACCTTTGACCCGGAATCGAAAGATCCCAGTTGTTGTGCGACTCAGCAGGAGTATAAAGTCACATCTTCCCCGTGGAAAACCGCAAATGATTTCACTTAAATCATTGAGGTGGACCAGATGGTAAAATTGTTAATATTTGTAATAAGCGTCACTTTGTGCGCGAATATTTGATGATAGATTTAGATCCAATACTGATAAAGAATTTCTAAATACCAGATTTTGAAACAGCTTGCAAAACCTAATTCTTCAAAGCTCACTATATTGGTAAATAGTGACAATGTATTCCGATACTCAAATTAAAATTTGCAGCCATTCTTGTCAAAATGTTCCTCTGAATGCGAAATGCCATCTCGAGGAGGTATTTACTAACTAAGTTTTCACAAATGACTGAGTTGATTGGATATTCGATAAATAGTTTCTTCAATATTACTTGACAGAATAATAATCTTAAAATTTCCCTGACTGCGATAACACCACTGTCAAGGTCGTTCAATCTAGGCACGCCAAACCTCACACTGCTTTGGAAGTATTGATCGTTTTTAATCCATTGAACTAGCTCGCCGATTTGAATTAATATAACAGCTTGGCTTCAGTAGCTTGGCTTCATTTTCGTTCATCTAATTGGCTAATTGTACATGTATATATAGAAATGAGCTGTAAATAAACGAAGCATTCTGTCAGTCGTCTTCTATCACTTTCGTGAGTGTTGGGTAAGCCGGAACTCGCTCCAAAAACACAACAGACTTGGCGACGGGAATATGGCTATCAGCTTCGAGCAAATGCAAGCATTACTTCAGCAACAGCAAGCACAGTTCGAAATATCACAGAAGCAGCTCATGGAGCTTTTTTCGCAGAATCTGAATATCAGAGAATAACCCAAAGAACAGACACAGCAACAATCAATCGACTCAATCGCAGCATCCATCACAGAGTTTCATTTTGATGCAGTATCGGGAACAACATTCAATGCTTGGTTCCAGATATACGAAGACATTTTCCGAGTTGAACTAGCGGGTCAAGGTAATACATGGCTTGTTGGCCTATTGTTGAGAAAACTTGTTCCTGTTGAGCACGAACGTTACACTAACTATATTCTTCCACAATGTGTTCGAGAGTTCACCTTTGGCGAAACCATTGGAACACTCACGACCATCTTTGGCGAACAATCATCTTTATTAAGCATTCGTTACAATTGTCTCAAACTGATGAAAAAGGAAACAGACGACTAAACCACGCATGCTGCTATCATCAATCGAGGGTGTGAAAGATTCAAGCTTGGTTCGATGTCACCAAATCAGTTCAAATGCTTGATGTTCGTTTGCGGTCTTCAATCACCAGCAGACGCAGACGTTCGAACAAGAATTCTGAGCAAAATGGAGCCCGAGAACGGAATGACCCTTCAAGACATAGCAGCCGAATTTCACAGAATGGTGAACCTTAAGCATGATACCAAGTTGATTGAGAACGCCGGACAGAAAATGGAGCCTCACGTGTACAGGAACTCAGCAGCACACAGTAATTCTCACAGTCCTCTTAAAAGGTCATTGAAACCCAAAAGTGTCTGTTGGAATTGTGGTGGCTGGCACTATTCGAAAGATTGTCAGTTCAGAACTTACAAGTGCCACAGGTGCAAGCGCATTGGCCACAAAGAGTCGCATTGCAGAACAAACCATCGAACCGGTGCAAACCGTCTTCATAATCCTAAATCAAATGGAAACCGGGACAGAATCAATGCTGTCATTGCAACCTTTGAAGCAGATTGGGCAAGTAGACGAAAATATGTCACAGTGAGAAAGCAAGACAAGACCGTTTCGTTGAAAATCGACACAGCCTCAGACGTCACATTGATTTCCCGCTCAACGTGGAAGCAGATTGGCTGCCCAACAGTCTATCTCACGGAAATGAATGTGCGAAATGCCTCTGGTGAACCACTGCGGATTGACGGACAACTTACTTGTGAGATTGATTTCAATAGTGAGCATGCAACTGGTTTAATTTACTTGACTCCTCGTGATGAACTTGATTTGCTTGGAATGGATTGGATCGAACGGCTAAATTTACTTAGTGTGACTTTGAAAGATCTGTGTTCAACAAAAACCGCAACTGTGTGCCAAACGAATTCTTCATCAAGAACTCCAAATCAGTTGGCTTCAAAATTGTTCACTGAATTTGATGCAATGCAGGCCAGACCTCCGGTACAGTTGATCCTCAATAGGAAGATGGAAAATCAATACAACCAACGCAACGGCGCTCGCCGAAGATCATTTAGGCCTGGTTAATACGTATGGATTACATGCCTTCAAGAACACGGATTAGTTGGGAAACCAGCGGTCGTAACTAGAAGACGCGGCAAGGTATTGTACGAAGTCCTGGCCGATGGGAAGCAGATTGTTACGCACACATAACAAATGCGAACAAGACTGCCCTGAAGAACCATCTGTTCCCAGTCACAGTCTTAACAAACTACTGGAAGTAGACCAACCTATCAGTACTGATGAACAAAGTCAAAGAGTCGACAACCGTTTTGCTGAACAACATCGCACACACGAGACACCAGAAAGAAGATACCCAACGCAAAGAAGAACAATGGTTCAGCCATTTCAAATCAATCCAAGAAACAAGGCGTACATAGACCGAAGTTGAACGTCCTTTTTTCGCAGGGGCAGGTGTCAAGGTCGTTTAATCAAGCACGCCAAACCTCACACTGCTTTGGAAGTATTGATCGTTTTTAAACAATTGAAATAGCTAGCCGATTTGAATCAATATAGCAGCTTGGCTTCAGTAGCTTGGCTTCATTTTTTTCATCCTATTGGCTAATTGTACATGTATATATAGAAATGAGCTGTAAATAAACGAAGCATTCTGTCAGTCGTCTTCTACCACTTTCGTGAGTGCTGGGTCAGTCGGAACTCAATCCAAAAACACAACAACCACAACCTGCTCTTTTGTTAACTTTTATTTGATTAAGATTAATAGAAAGAAAGCTCACAGTTTCACAGTTCTGCGAGTCAATAAATTGAATAATTGCTGCGTTCAATGAACGCAACAATGGTCACGGCCGGCCCAGCTGATAGGACTAAACTCGACACGCAGAATTGTCCCGAAATCGCGTGCAAATCATGTAAAAAACCGGTGAGTCTCGGTGCGTAAAGTAATAACGTGTTTTCTGTGTATGGGTAAAATCTATGGTAAATGTGACAGTACTTTAGCACCTAATTCGATAGCATTATTAAATAATGAAACGGTTCCAGGTTCCTGCTATGTCTGTTTTCTTTGCAGAGCTAAATCTTTGCAGGATTTCAATACTTTTGGATTGAAACTAGAAACTAGAATGACCGGTTTGGAGTTGGGCCTTCGACGTGTGGAAGATATATTGATAAATCATGTGAGTACGCAAGTGATCACTAATGTAAACCATCATATCAATACGATGATTTCGGAACCACCATTGAAGGAATCTGAGACTAAGTCTATTCGTGTGCCAAAAAAGAAAAAAAGCAGAGTTAATCCATTTTTGGAATCAGTTAAAACGACCACAGAATTAGGAATTTCTTACCGAGATATGCTGTTGCGGTCAACCTCAGCTGTACACTCCAAAACTGTTGTACCCGACTCACAGAATCAAGCATCAAATGTTTCAAATTCGAAAAGATCTGACTTTGCGTTACGCAAAAAGAACTCCCCATACACACTAGGCGTGATACGTACGAACTTTAGCGAGTCCCAAGAAAGCCTGTTTGATAGCAAACAGAAACACAATATCGAAAAATGCTCTAAAACTTTGCCACCTAATGCAAATTAAACATGTAATCGCAGAAAAAGTGACTTGTCTAACTCGCCATTCAACTTCACCTCATATTAGTTCACCTCGATTGCTCAAGGTAACACTAAAATGCGAGGCTGATATCGAGAACTTATTGCTGAATGCTTACTACTTAAGACAGATTCCGACTCAAACTGCCGCATATATCCCGATGTACCATGATGGGAAAGGAAGGGTAGCTTGAATGCCAGGGAGCAAACGGTATCGCGAAGTATAGTTCTACTTGGTGTACCAGAAAATACTTCTAGAGCATCGATTCAGGAAACCGTAGAGCACGACGTCAAGCAATAGCGCTACATTGCGTGTTTTCTAGATATTGCTAATGCCGTTGTTGTGGACACTTTTTGAGTTCGTTTTTCGCCAAAACATAAAGGGGATAAACCGAAACTTCTGAATATTACGTACTTGACCAGCGCTATGGCGGAAATCGTAAGGTCGGAATGGGAAAAAGGAAAACGAACACTACCCAAGGATGTTAGACCTAGCCCACCCAAACCCAATATCATTAGTTCAACACTCTCCTGTCTGGAGACAGTGGATAGCAGCGTTTCCATCTAAATGGAAGAAATGAATACATCAAAAAACGTCGTAGGTCCGGCTCAAATCAAGTCGGACTGAGCAATTCACTCGAAAAACTAATTGTCGATTCAAGCGGTAGGCGAATAATAAGAAGCACAGGTGTTTTAACATCTCAGACACCAACTATTCAGGGGGATCCGGCATCACACTGTTTAAGGCCTTATCACATACTACATGATTCATCACTGCTTGTTAAGCTCAACTAGAGAGAAGCCGGACCAATAAATTTAGTTTACACCCCGTCATTACTCACGAAAAATACGATTGAGCGCATCTATACAAACGCGAACAGCCTTTTCAACAAACTAATCGAATTATCCGAGATTTGTAATGAAACGGCGCCAGACATAGTTGTAATAACAGATACGTGGATCCATGCCTCATTGTCTGATAATGAACTCTCTTTGCCCAGCATGTCTCTATTCCGACGTAACAGTTTAGGCGATGGCGGAGGAGCAGCACTCTACTTCGAGCAATCGTTTATCTGTAGAGCTATGAACGACCAGACCCTTGATATCACTGACACACTTTGGTGCACTCTGACCATTACTTCAGGAGACCAATGCATTATTGGAGTGATCCATCGTTCTCCAACAGCAACTCTCAACCTAAACAATAATCTGATTAATGCTTTGCGCTATGTGACAACGCGGTACAATACTCAAATATGAATAATGGGGGATTTCAACTTTCCCCAGCACTATAGCCGGAATGATCATCCATCAGAGACACTTGAAAATGAACTTCGAGCCGTTTTGGATTACGCACCCCTTTATAACCACGTTTTTAGATTTACCCGTATGAGTGGATCAGACCAGCAGTCTACCTTGGACCTAATACTTACATGAGATCCCACAGCTGTAGAAAATATTCTTTTTAAACCGTTAATCGGACGAAGCGATCACGTTGTCCTAGAATTCGAGTACGTTTTTAGCGCTAGGCGCAATATTCACGGGACGAAATGCATCAGAAGGGTGAACTCCCGTGCTCTGTGTACCGAGTTACAAAGCACTAGTTTCGCACACCTGGATTACTCCGATCCGAATAGTCATTGGCGATCTTCCTTACAGCACCTAAAATCTATATTGGAGGAACATTCAATGTTTGTTTTGTAGAAAACGTCTCAAAGTAATAAATTTTTTATACGAAGCAGGACTAAAAAGTGTATAAAACAAAAGGCATTAGCATGGGAGTTTCACAAGGCTACCAACACGACTGATTCTTGGGCAAAATTTACACGACTGCGAAACAAAGTTATCAGCTTAATTCGAGATGATAAACAAGTGTTCCAATCGCAAATGATTTCTCAGATGCACCAGAATCCGAAGCTCTTGCATAGACCTATAAACGATAGAACGAATATTAAACCAGGAGTCTTTCCTCTAAAAACTTCGTCAGGCTTCACAAAATTCATAAATCAGACCGCTGACCTGTTAGCAGACATTTATGCCGGAGGTTTTGCGCCGAAATCCACGGAGCCTGATCAAGAACCAATCGTTCGACTTGACCGACCGACCTTGAGTGAATCATTGATTACTCCGATTGTGGTAGCGCAGCAATTACGAAAATTAAACGTAAAGAAATCTCCAGGACCAGACGAGATAACTCCAAAGCTGCTCAAAACCTGTCATGCGCAGCTATTTTTCGAGCAAATAATAACCGCAGAAATCGTGCGACATCTGGAAACGAACCAACTTTCGGCAGTTGCCCAACATGGATTTCACAGAAATCGCTTTCGTCTAACAAATTTTCTGACAAGCTTACACGATTGGACGAGGATTGTAGATGCCGGGGGCTGTATTCATATGTGATACCTGGACATTTCTAAAGCGTTCGACAGAGTTGATCATAATTTACTGTTGAACAAGCTAAAGAAACACAGTATTGTTGGAAGAGTATACGAATTGATCAGAGATTATCTCATCAACAGACACATCCGAGTTCGTGTGGACGGCCTATTGTCGAAGGACATCGATGTCACTAGCGGTGTTCCACAAGGCTCAGTGCTTGGACCAATACTGTTTCCAGTCTATATGAACGATATACCAATACCAAATGATAGTAAGATGGTTTTGTTTGCTGACGATATAAAAGTATGGAGGCGAATCAGAAATGCCGACGATTGTATTTTGCTGCAAAATGATTTGAATGCTTTGTACTACTGGTCATCCCAAAATAAACTGTCATTGAATATGCAAAAGTCGAAGATTATTCAAATCGGATGTGACCTTGGCCTTTCCTATCAATACAAGCTTGGCGATAAAAACCTGGAGTGCACCGAAGAAGAAAAGTATTGGGTGTCTGTATTTGCGGTAGTTTGAAAAATGGTCTACAATGCGAAACCGTTTAAAAAAGCGTGTCTCGGCTGCTCGGCATGTTACGGCAGATATTTGGACGTTTTCCCCCGGGGTATTTTCCTCTCATGATGAATATATATATATATATACACCCGGTACTAGATTATGCCGCACAAGCCTGGACACCATTGCTCCAAAAAGACATCTTACTTCTGGGTCGCATATAACAGAGAGCTTCTAAGCTGGTCATTGGACTCGAAAATACGCCTGAGCTGAGGACACTTACACAAAGAAGAATGCGAGGTGATCTCATCCTCGCATACAAAATACCTAATACTGTTTCCCACCCCCTGGACATATTATTCCACCTACGAACTTCCAGTAACAGCCGTGGTCATGGTTGCAATTCGGAAGTATCACATTACAAACGGAACTGCCGCAGGTATTTTTATTCGGTAAGTGTGTGCTTTGTATGGAATTCCCTACCTTCATATTTGGTAAGCTCAAACATTTTATCTATATTCAAATCAAAACTTGACGATAATGAGAGCAAATCCGAATTTTGCCCCAAACTATTAATGAACTATCACCGTTCCATAAATTTTGATTTTATTTATAAATATATACACATTTGTACCTATAGTTCCACTCTGTGGTTATTGTAAAGTTAATTGCTTTTTCAACCATAAATATTGAATCTTGAATTTTGACATATTTGATAAAGTGAAAAGCATCCGCTAATTCTAGTCACGAAAACGGTAAAAGGCTGAGGTTGAGCCCGTATGATATACAAACCTCAAAGGGGAGTAAAATAGCATATATATTGAACGAATATACCAAATTATACAGTGCACATGTAATACAATAGCAGTCGGAATAAAACACTTTTCGTTCATGGCGCCATGTTCGAATCCGTTTGTGATTCGCTTGAATCGTTTGCAGGAAATACTGTGAGCGTTCGCGAGTATTGGATGGCTGAAACATTCAATGTGATTTAAGAAGTAAGCACGGAGAAATGGCAGATTTAAGCATGAATAGGAATAGATAAATTCATCGTAATACCTACCATCAGCCGACATTCCGGCTATGAAACATTTTGCCAGTCGACATGCACGACAGCGTTTTAGTTGCCTTGGGAAGAGGATACACTTTGCTCCTCTGAAGCAAAAATATTCTCGTTTCTCGCATATAGTACGTCGGAAAAATGCCTATAGGAAAATAAACTTTCAAACAATCCATCGTACACGTTAGGTTGAAAATTAAACAAGGTGTTTAACTTACCCTACAACCTTCACATGACCAAACACCATAATGGTTTCCCGTCGCCGCGTCACCACAGACTCTGCAGATCGTACACTCCGATTCGCAATGATTCAACCTTAAGTGAGACTGACGCTCTTCTACATAGCGTCTAACCTCTCCACTGCGTGAGCGATCGTTTTGCGCTGGACTATCAGTTGCGTTCTGATGCTCATTCCTGTTAGCATCCATGCAATGTGCACTATCAACGCCCTTAAGAAACGAAAATAAGTTGTAATTCATTTGACTTCATGCCAGCCATCCGTAGCACAATCAATCAATCATCCATCAATAAATATTGATTGCGGCAGCATGAGTTTCGTTAACCGAAGAAATCGTGTAATGTTCATTCAGTAGAAAAACCAAAACAGTAACCGGTGTTAATGTTTTTCTTCCTTGAGCAGGTTAATTTTTGTGGATACATTCTATCATAAAGATTCAACAGAAGCCTGGATTTCTAGCCATGCTCAAACGTTGGACAGAACAGACTCGAGAAATCGGGTTGAAACATTATTATAATTGCGCAATATTCATCAGAGCTTCAAGATAAACATTTGAAGTATATTCCCGTTGATAATCTGACCTTGATGATTACCAAGTTGTGATTTTTAGATCCCATTCATATATCATTTGTAATCTATTTGAGAGCTGCATCGTTACTGTATTTGGAAAATATATACGGGACAAACTAGCGTATTGGGGACATATGCTGCCAAATATCCAATCCAGAATGATTCTTCAATAATCTATCCCCAAAGGACGCAATCAAATTAAAAGTCTGTCACTTGATAGGAAGCACCTAAAAATCAGATTGACCAACAAACTCACTTATAATTGTGCGAAAATATGTCAATGTTTGTCTTAATATAGAAAAGTTGATAACATATTTTCAAAACTACCAAAGAAATCGTTGACTGAGATTTATTTCTAAAACAACTAATACAAAAAACGGAAGATTGATTTTCGTAGCGCTTGACATAGATGTTCCGTCTTCCATTACCGTAAATACCCGCGTATAGGACGATACCATGTATAGGACGCAGTGGATATTTGACCCTAAAACGATGGAAAAGCTGTGTACCTATGTATAGGACGCATCCTAATTTTAGTCCTTAATTTCCATTAATTTTTATAGAAACGGTGAACTTAAGTCAATCACGGTGAACTCCATACAATCGCTATGATCGTCGTGTGTGCTGATTGCTGACTCATTCATCCTGTCAGTCAGCAGATGTCTGTCTAGCCTATGTAGACTATCGTGGAAAGTGCACTTCTCATTCTTGGGCGTCATGCCGAATGATTGGATGACATTTTTAAGGAAAAGTTTCTGCTCCAACGAGAGTAAAATACTACTCCATGATTGGTTGATATTACACTTTCATGATATTACACAGCGGCTCGAAGGCTCACCACTCTAACCTGAAAAAGGCGCTCATTAAATGAATTCAAGATACTCGTCGAGACTGTCTGGGGGTCAGCATCACTACCGTTCGTTTACAGGCACTAAGATTAGCGAAAGAGCAAAGCATTGCAGATTTTGAGGCGTCGATGAACTGGTGCAGGAGATTTTTTGTAAGAAATAACCTATCAATAAGACGAAGAACTAAATTTTTGATATTATGATAAATGCATAATTTTTATAATAAAAGTATCCATGGATAAGACGCACCTGGGTTTTTAGGGCAACTTATGATGAAAAAAGTGCGTTCTATACGCGGGTATTTACGG
>JACCGJ010000900.1:40748-72396 GCA_013407085.1 Atriophallophorus winterbourni
CGGTCGATTGCCTTATCGAGCTCATCAAGTGTAGAAGGGGTACCTAGATATTCAATGGTCGGCAAGCGTTTGACATTTTCAAGTGCATGCGGTAGAACCGTACTATCTCTAGAGTAGAGAGAGGAAAAGTGGTCTACACATCTGTCCATCAGCTGAGTTTTGTCGACAATCGGCTTACCAGATAAAGACTTAATGGGAGCCGTTTTAAGTTTGTTTGGGCCAATGGCTCTCTTGATCCCATCATACATACCGTGAAAATTTTTTCGTATCCGCAGCTTTTTAGATATTGAGGCTACCTTCAGTCCAATAGTCGTTTGCACATCGCCTTTCAGCCTGTTGGACCTTATTTCTAGCTGCACTCATCTGTTGGCATACCTTTGAACCTCAAGGATGCTGAGCGTTTCTTATCCAGCACAGCAGTCATCTCAGAAGCGTTTGCTTCGAACCAGTCGCTCGTTCGAGCGTTCTTCGGATCGAACGTTGAAAGTGCGACTCGGCATATGCAGCTTTTTATCAATTCCCAGTTTTCTGAAGCAGATTCAAGTGGGGTTGTCTTGTTGAACTCGTATGTGAAGGCTTTTGTGAATCTCGCAGTTAGATTAGGTTCGCACATGCGAGTGACGTCTAACCCATGCTTAGCATGCGGTAAAATCTCGTGTGGGGAAGCTTCAGTTTTACACAGACCAGTGAATAATCAGTGTCGCAGTCTGCGCTTTGATATGATCTGATGAGGAGCACGCTTCCGATATTAGTTCGCTTAACAAGAATAAGATCAAGCTGATGTCAATGCTTAGAGCGAGGATGTTTCCAAGAGACTTTGTGCTGTGGTTTTGTTTGAAAGAAAGTGTTACTGACACAAAGATTAAACTGTGTGCACAATTCCAGAAGGCCTTGCCCATTTTCATTGGTTTTACCTACACCGAAACTTCCGAGACAGTTTTGCCAAGACTCGTAATCTGCACCAACTTTGGCATTGAAATCACCCAATACCACTACACAGTTTTTCTGTGGCACGTTTTTCAGGACGGCTGTGAGGTTATGATAAAAAACGTCTATTTCAGCAGGCGTCGCAGAAAGCTTCGGTGCATAAACGTTGACCAACGTAATGGTACCAATAGTGCACCTCAGATTTGAAGTCCAAATCCGTTCGCTCCCGCCGTTGATCGGTTCTGTTGCTTTTAATATGTCGTTTCGCACGGCAAACCCAACTCTATGCAGTCGAGGCTCATCGGAAACTCTTCCTTTCCAAAAAATGTGTAATCACTTTCTGTTAGCTTACCAGTGTATGATAATCGCTTCTCTTGTAGGGCATCCACGTTGAAATTCAGCCTTTTTAGCTCATTGTTAATTACGGCGGACTTTCGTACGCCTATGATATTCGAGACGTCGTCATGAAATCCTGGAAGCATGGACCGGACGTTCCAGGTTCCAAGTTTCAAAACTGACATTTGTTGTTTGGTATTCCGATTCGCTGGTGCGGAAAAATACAGTCTGCTTGTCGGTTGATTCCTAATCCCCATGCACCCAATGAGGATAGCAGACCGTGGTGAGGCGGCACCTTATTGACTGGGGGCTGCCCAGCTTGTGACTGACGGTAGCCATCCAATGAGACCTGGAAGTCTCTCCCACCGTCGAAAGCAGCCTCAGGCGCTTAGCTCTACGCCAGTCAAGCCCTAGCTTTTAAGCGATATCTGCTGCTTCCCGTGGAGTGGAATGGAGTGTGCTCTTCATTGGTGCGTTGTGATGTACGCCAGGGCAGTTCAATATGGAGAATTAGCTGTTGCCCATGCAGCAAGTGCTCCCTCTCCACGGCACCACTGGAACCAAAGGAGCAGCTAGGCTGATACGTTTGGACAACGATGCCGTCGCAGAATTTGGCAGGGCGAAGTTGTATAAAACCCCGGACTGACTAACGGGAATCCGGCTCCGGATTTTTCCTCGAGGTTGACTCCTGAAGCCTTTTCCATAATTGGATGTAGCCACAAGGCAGTGGAGCTGGCAGGAGCTGGCAGGACGAAGTTGAATAAACTTCGGACTGCCTAACGGGACTTCGGCTCCGGATTTTTCCTGAAGGTTGACTCCTAAAGCCCTTTCTTTTTTATTTTTGTAGCCACAAGGCAGTGGAGGTTGGAGATAAGGGTTTTCCTTAGCAGGGGAAGTAGAAGTCACAATAAAAGACGGTAGATCATTCGAGGCAGAAAGAGTGCCAACTGAGAAAAAGAACTTTCGGCAGTTCAACCGACTTGGTAGATGGGCTAGCTTTAAGACATGTCCCCGGGTTCCGGAACTAGGGGCCATCAAAAGCAGTCTGAAGCACAGGTGTTTGGCATTCTTGAGAATCAGAAAAATCAAAATCAAATCCCTTCGGATGCGGCGGTAACAAATTAAGTGCGGGGAACAAATTAAGTGCATTCGGGCGATCTTCATAGTTTATCGAACTAAGCCCTTTGACTATTTTGGTGAATCTCCGTTGAGTTTGTCTCAGGACGTGGATATCACGCTTTAACCACGGGGACCAGAGGGACAAGGCGTATTCTAGGCGAGGTCTGACGTACGCGTGAAGAAATGAGGGGAAAAGGCTGCGGTCGAAAAAATCAAAGACTCGTTTAAGAAGGTCTACGTTTCGATTCGCAACTGAGGAAGCGTATGAACAGTTAGCAGAGCACCAGAAATCACTTTAAACCAGTATACTGAGGTCTTTCTCTAGCATAATTACCGAAATTTTGGTGCCCCCTAGTTGATACCTAGGTTCACCGGGGTGGCAAATGCGGAGAGATCGGCATTTCCATGGATTGAAAGGTAGCTAGTTCATAATTGCACAACTATTAAGTGAGTTGAGATCCATCTGTAATTCGTCACAGTCATTTGGGCTTGAGAGGATTCGCCAGAGTTTATGATCATCTGCGAACATTAAAAAAGGTGAGTTTACACATGCACCAATGTCGTTAATGAACATCATCAACAAACGCGGGTCGAGTACAGAACCTTGGGGTAAACCACATTTTATTAAAAAACAATCAGAAAGTGATTGTCTGACGCGAACGTGGTGTTCTGGCGCGGAGAAATTTGGCTATCCAAGACAAAAGTGAGTTACCTATTTCAAGAAGAGCAAGCTTTTGTAGTAAAATAACGTGGTTTACTCTATCAAAAGCTTTGGAAAAATCCAGGTAGATTACATCAACACCGTAGCCTGCGTCGACAGCTTTGGTCCAGCTGTCCCGGGACAAAAGCAGGCTTGTCGTACAGGAGTGTCCGCGACGAAACCCATGTAGTTCGACAGCGACAGCGTTTTTGTTCTCCATAAAAGTCATCAACTCGTCGGACACAATCGATTTCATGACTTTAGAAAGCCCGGGGAGCAGGGTAACCGGGCGGTAATTCGCAAGGTCGCTGCGGTTTCCTCCTTTATAGAATGGGGGAATAATACCCTGTTTCCTAAATCCGGGAATACGCGAGGTATCAAACAAGCGTTGAAAGTAGACAGCAAGTGACTCACAAATATGTGCGGCGACCGCACGCAATGCTTTCGGCGTTATCCGGTCTATTCCCGGAGATGAGTTGTCCCGGAGCTGCATAATCTTTTTGTGTATGCTCTCAGCGGAGAATATGACGGTGGAGAGTCTAGGTGGTGTTGTGATGATATTTAATGAGGATGGTGAACAATTCTGGAAAACCGGCATGTAGTGATCCTTTAGTGTGTTCGCGGCATCTTCAATTTTCAGAGGCGGGATACCAGTTTTCACCTTTCGTTTATCGTTTATAAGACGGTAAAGTAGTTTTCTGTTGTCTAGAAATCGTGCCGTCAACTTGTCCTGGTAGTCCAGCCTGTCTTGACGCACTAGAGACGTGCAGTGGTTGCGTAATTGACGATAAATTTCCCAATTTTGCACACACTCTTCCGATATGCCATGCAGTGTTCTGCACTTAATCCACTTGCGAGTTCTACTACGAATGAACGTCTGCGGGATACGTCTTTTGTGTTCGGCCGAAGTCGATGATTGTTGCAATAGAAGGTGCCACTGAGAGAAGAAATCTGGACCAGGCAAGCTCAGGATCGTCATTTAGCAGAAAGTCAAAATTGTTAGCCGCAATGATTTCTTGAAAAGCCTTGTAGTTTGTGACGGTTCGGACAAGAGTTACCTCTTCGTCGAGGAATTCAGCGTAAGAAACGAAAAAGAATGTCAGGACGACGTGGTCACTTTTCCCTAGGGGTGGTTCATAATGTATTTCTTCTACCATCAGCTCTTCGTTAGTCAGCACCAGATCGAGCAAAGATGGACAGTCGCTACTTCGGAAACGTGTAGCAACCTTCGCATGATTGTACAAAGGATGGCTGCTGATAAGATCATCCAAATCAGCGGCAAACGTATTTGGGATAGGTTCGCTGAAAAGCTCGGGAGAGTTGAAATCTCCCATCAGTGAGGCATGAGTGTGAGGTAGTGATAGGGCGAAGCGAACGGAAGCCATAAGGACACCATCCATCGAATGTTGAGTATTCGGAGGACGATATATTAACGCAACGAGGGCACAGTCCTTATTTTTAAGTTGCACGCGACACCAAAGTGAATCCGCCACGTTAAGTTGCTGATGCGATATAATCTCACAGGAAAGACGCGAGTTATAGTATAAAAGGACGCCGCCGCCTCTAGTTGGACGATCATTCCTGAAAATGAGCATATTCGGGAGTGAAATCTCGGCATCAGTGATAGAAGAACTTAACCGCGTTTCCGACACAGCTATCATATCGAATTTACACGATGCATGTCGCAAGCGGAGTTCTGCAAGTTTGCTCAATAGGCCCTGCGCGTTGGTGTAGAGACAGTTTAAGCCTCGCGCCAGAGGTTAGCAGCACCTTCATTGATGTTGATATTAAAGAAACCTTGAGCATCAGTGCAAGAACAAGAAAGGTTTTCGCGGTGTGGATTGCTAGTTTCGTTTTCAAATCGGTCCTTTATTGAGCCGATCCTTACAGTCGGCTGTAGCACGTTTTTTCTATATCTTTTGCTGCACTATCGAGTGATGTAGATTGAGGAGGCAGAGAGAATGTTACGTGAGCCACGTCTTTTGTCGCGAGTGAGGTAGTATTAGCAGAATCAGTGGTGCCCCTCGAACGAATAACAAATGGATTTTGAGTTTTGTCGAGCAGTACCAGACTTTTGTCACGTAGTTTATCCAAAGCAGCGCGAATACGAATCTCCGATGGTGCGCTTCGGCGGTTCAGATACCAGGAGTTCAAAGCAATAGGAACCATTTTTTCAGATTGGAATGTAACCTTAACTATACGCGGACCAGAGCCGTGATAATTTTGGGATTGCGGTAAGCGTTTTAGCAACACAGTAACAGTGTCTGAGAGACTGATTTTCTGTTGAATAAAGCGCCACTGCTCGCAGTCGTGGATGCAAGTTTTTCTTGTCATCTACATCTTTGAGCTCAGGAATGCCGTGAATAAAATGCTGCGTTTATCGGATTCCAACTTCCAATCGTGATTTGGGCTCTTCCGTGCTTGCCGTTCTGTCCAAGGTACATCTGGATATATACGAATGGATGATACGGCGGTATTCAGTAGGTGAGCAGATAATAATACCGATTCAGTGTCCTCCAGTGACTTCAGAGTGACACGCAATAGCCTTGGCTCACCAAAATGGGGGACTTGGGAGATCGCGAGAGACGGGTCATACTTATGGGATTCGCAGTGACATTAATCAGGTCACAGATAAATTTCCATTGTTGGAATCTCCTGCTAAACGGGTCTTGAAGCAAGGTGAGTCAACTTCCGGTACGTTCGTGCAAATAACTGTTAACACCGGGTTCGATGAAGCAGGCTTCTGAGTTGAAGAGACTACTTTTGTGGCTTCATTCGAAGAAGGGAGAACAGTCATCGGTGTTTCAGATACAGATGAGATTCCAGCAACCAACGACCCAAATGTGTGCTTCGCTTTCGGAACAGAAGGAACAGCAACCCATTTCAACTCGTACTGTTGACAAGTACACAGAAAAACATGGCTGTTTTCTAACCGGCGCAGTCTATTCTCAAGAGATGCGATTTTCTTGGACTGTTGGTTTAACAACGATAGCAGACAACGGACAGTTGGGGTTTTCGAGCAAGCTGCACAGAGCCAAAGCTTACTTGCGGTTTGTGTGTGTTCATTAAAAAGAGCGGACGTCAAACCCGAGCAACCAGGATGAAACCAGGAAGAGCAGATTCTACATTCTATCTCTTCAAGAACATGGGTCGAACAACCGGCTTTACCGCAATTGACTGTAGCTTCAGACTGCTTTTCTACGTGCATTTTGTTGCGGTGAAGACTTCGCAAGACTACTCTCAGTAACGTTGATCAATAGTCAATAGTCAATAGTGTATTGTGGAAAAAAGCTACAAGCTTGATGAAATAACCACAGGATATTTAGCGCATTGGGTCTGAATAAGTTTCAGCAGTTTAACAATGTGGTCGATGTGAAACGTGGTCCATAATTGTTGGGACGGAAACGCTATAGAACGAGGGAAAAATATAATGCAGTATCACAAAGAATATAATCGTGAAAAAAGCATAATCAAGAATTGTGTGGTTACGTTTTCACTTAGGTTGTGGAAAGGTTGCTGGCAAACCATATTCCAAAACTTGTCTCATGTATGCAGACTAATGAATGCGAAACATTTGTGGAGTAATTTCCGAGAACGACCGACTAAAAGCCAACATTGCGCGGTTCGCGGATTTAAGCGACCGTGTTACATATTTACCCAGGTCACGTTCGTTTTCAACCATTTCAGTTGATGATCCACAAGGAAGTAAGCACCTCCAGACATTCTTTGTACCAACAGCATTACTGCGCATTCCTAACGGTTTACAATAAGCTGCCATTTTATCGTCCAATCAAGAAATTTGTCCAAATCGTTCTGGAAAACTTTACTCTCAGCAGAAGAGCTTACTGTTCCCCAAAGTTTCAAATCATCAATAAAAAGTAGACAATTCCTATATAATGAGTGGAAGAGATTCTTGACATGTACTTTGAAAAGTAACGAGCTGAGAACAGATCCATGCGGAAACCCAGAAGTTGGACGTGTAGTGGGTAACCTTGACCTGTGTACAACGGTCAGTAAGGAAGTCTTCAATCCAATTTACTACTAGTCATAATGTCATAGCAACTCAATTCGATCGATAATGTTATGATCGCCATTAAAAAAATAGTGATACGTTCAAGCTAGATAGTGTGATATTTAGAGTGAATACCAGGTCAAGAATATTGTTCTTTCACGTTCTTTTATCAACAAACTTTGTATAACCTAATAGTTTGATGCGAAATAGAGATATCCGGCATTTTGGCGCTGCTAGATTGAAGCAGTGGAACTGAACCGAAACGCACTGAGCGGCGAGCAGAGCTGCTTTATGTTCATCTTCATGTAAAGACGAACCTCTCATGAAACTCAAGCAAGCTACCCGTTTAGAAGCTTTAGTTCTACGTCTAATGAATGCAAACAAGCACCGAATTGGCTTGGTCCACCAAACGAATTTTTTAATTTTCCCTTTTTCCTTCTTAGGTCGGTGTACTTTGTTCGGATAACTTTGTAGGTTTCATAGTCATAGGTGCACCCACTGGAAGAAACAATTCGCCATAACCGCTTTCTTTTTTTCAGGTAATTACTAATAATACTATCAAATAAAGGTGGCCTCTTAGCGGGATATCTGCCATTTTTAATTTGGGCGTAATTTCAAAGTAATTTGATTCTGCACAAAAAGTCCAACCAACAAATTTAAACATTCGTATATGTAGTTAGTTGCCAGTCAATCTAGACTGCAGACGTGATTAGACACTTTGTTTCTAAATTGCAGTAGTTTCTCCGGGCATTCGTTCGTATTCTCGGTTGAAGACCTCTATCCCAAACGAAACAGAAAGAGCAATGATCGGTGCAACCAATAGGGTTCTCGATCGATAGATTCGTACCATCAGAAAATCTAGGTGTGACCACCAAATCCAATATCAAAGGAACTTGTCCAACATTTATATTCGTGGGATCATTTACATCGTGCACCAAATTTAGTTCCAGAATCGTATAAATTAATTCTTGTTGTAACGGTGCATACCTTAAAACTAAATCCTCCCAGTTTATATCGGAAGCATTCAGATCTTCAGAATCGATTCAGAAACCAGTGATATCATGCCGTTTGATTTGAGAACATAACGCAGGAACGTAAGCGCCAGGTGCGCGGTAAATGACCCCAAGTGTTGCATTTCCAGAACTAGACATCAACTTACACCAGATGCTTTAAGCATTTCCAACATCGTGTTAAAACTGCTCGAATTCGGTACGTGATCGCAATTTACTGATTTCATTTTCGCTGTTTTATTCAACGTATTCTCTTCACATATTTTGCCTAAATTTCATTAAAATAATATCTGCTGAATCCATTAGATATTTCCGGTAAAAAAAGCACTCGAAAACCTCATTATCTCCTCCTATTAAGCTACGTAAATTATTTAAGCCTAGTAATTGTACTGTCAGATTAGACACTGACACTTCAGTTATTCTGAATAAATTAAAAAAATTAGAATCGGAGGTATCAGAATTTAGAAATGAACTAGCATTATGCAATTCCACCTATAATTCTCTAAAACATCTTTTATCACTCTTGCACTCTTAAGATTCAAGATTCGAGATTTATGGTTGAAAAAGCAATTAACTTTACAATAACCATAGAGTGGAACTATAGGTACAAATGTATATTTGTATAAATAAAATCAAACTCAATGGAATGATGGTAGTTTATTAATAGTTCGGGGCGAAATTCGGATTAGCTCTCATATAATCGTCAAGTTTTGATTTGAATATAGATACACTGTTTGAGCTCAACCAATCAGCAGGTAGGGAATTCCAAAAAAGCACACACGTACCGAATAAAGATACCTGCGGCAGTTCCGTTTGGAATGTGGTATTTTTAACTTGCAACCATGACCACAGTTGTTGCTGGAAGTTCGTAGGTGGAATAATATGTACAGGGGGTGGGAAACAGCATCAAGTATTTTGTATGCGAGGATGAGATCACCTCGCATTGTTCTTAGTGTGAGTGTCCTCAGCTCCAGTCGTCTGAGTCGCCTTGCAAAGGGCAAATTTTCGAGTCCAATGACCAGCTTAGAAGCTCTCTGATATATACGATCCAGAAGTATGATGTCTTTTTGGAGCCATGGTGCCCAGGCTTGTGCGGCATAGTCTAGAACCAGGTGTATATATGTATTCATCATGAGTGTGAAACACCCAGGGGAAAAACGTCCAAATATCCGCCGTAGCATGCCAAGAAGCCAAGACGCGTTTTTGTAAACGGTTTCGCATTATAGGCCATTTTTAAACTACCGTAAATCCAGACACCCAGGTCCTTTTCTTCTTCGCTGTACTCCAGGTTTTTATCGCCGAGCTTGTATTGACAGGAAAGGCCAATGTCACGTCCGATCTGAATCATCTCCGACTTTTGCATATTGAATGACAGTTTATTTTGGGATGACCAGTGGTACAAAGCCTTCAAATCATTTTGCAGCAAAATACAATCGTCGGCATTTCTGATTCGCCTCCATACTTTTACATCGTCAGCAAACAAAACCATCTTACTATCATTTGGTATTGGTTTCTCGTTCATATAGACTAGGAACAGTATTGGTCCAAGCACTGGGCATTGTGGAACACCGCTAGTGACATCGATGTTCTTCGATAATAGGCCATCCACACGAACGCGGATGTGTCTGTTGCTGAGATAATCTCTGATCAATTCGTATAGTCTTCCAACAATACCGTGTTTCTTTAGCTCGTTTAAGAGTAAATTAAGATCACCTCTGTCGAACGCTTTAGAAATGTCCAGGTTGCACACATAAATACAGCCCCCCGCATCTACAATTCTCGTCCAATCGTCTAAGCTTGTCAGCAAATTTGTTAGACAAGTGCGATTTCTGCGAAATCCATGTTGAGCAACTAACAAAAGTTGGTTCGTTTCCAGATGTCGCACGATTTCTCTGGTTATTATTTGCTCAAAAACGTTTGATACCGAAGACAGCAATGTCACCGGCCTGTAATTTTTAACTTCAGAACGGCAACCACCTTTGAAAATGGGTATTATTTCTCGCATTTTCCGGTCTTTTGACACTACGTCAGCTTGGAGCAAATTATTAAACATGCAAGATAGAGGTTCTGATAGCTGCGCATAACAGGGTTTGAGCAGCTTTGGTGTTATCTCATCTGGTCCTGGAGATTTGTTTACGTTTAATTTTCGTAAGTGCTGCGCTACCACCATTGTAGTAATCAATAATTCACTCAAGGTCGGTCGGTCAAGTCGAACGATTGGTTCCTGATCAGGCTCCATGGATTTCGGCGCAAAACCTCCGGCATAAAAGTCTGCGAACAGGTCAGCGGTGTTATTTATGGATTTTGTGAAGCCGGACGAAGTTTTTAGGGCAAAGACTCATGGTTTAATATTCTTTCTATCGTTTACAAGTCTATACAAGAGCTTCGGATTCTGATGCATCTGAAAAATCGATTGCGATTGGAACACTTGTTTATCATCTCGAATTAAGCTGATAACTTTGTTTCGCTGTCGTGTAAATTGTGCCAAAGAATCAGCTGTGTTGGCAGCCTTGTGAAACTCTCACACTACTGCCCTTTGTTTCATCCAATTTTTAGACCTGCTTCGTAGTAAAAATTTATTTCGTTGAGACGTTTTCTTCAAAGCAAACATTGAATGTTCCTCCAATATAGATTTCAGGTTCTGTAAGAGAGATCGCCAATGAATATCCGGATCGGAGTAATCCAGTTGTGCGAAACTAGTGTTTTGTAACTCGGCACACAGAGCACGGTAGTTCACCCTTCTGACGGATTTTGTCCCGTCACTATTGCGCCTAGCGCTACAAACGTACTCAAATTCTAGGACAACGTGATCGCTCCGTCCGATCAGCGGATTATAAGCGATATTCTCTACAGCTGTGTGATCTAATTTAAGTATAAGGTCCAAGGTAGACGGCTGGTCTGATCCTCTCATACGAGTAAATCCAAAAATGTGGTTATAAAGGGGTGCGTAATCCAAAGCGGCTCGAAGTTCATTTTCAAGTGTCTCTGATGGATGATCATTCCGGCTACAGAGCTGAAGAAGTTTAAATCTTTTATTATTAATATTTGAGTATTGTATCGCGTTGTTACATAACGCAAAGCATTAATCAGTTTATTGTTTAGGTCGAACGTTGCTGTTGGAGAACGATAGATCACTCCAATAATGCATTGGTCTCCTGAAGTAAGTGTCAGAGTGCACCAAAGTGTGTATGTGATATCAAAGGTCTGGTCGTTCATAGCTCTACAGATAAACCATTGTTTGAAGTAGAGTGCTGCTCTTCCGCCATCGCCTAAACTGTCACGCCGGAATAGAGATATGTTGGGCAATGAGAGTTCATTATTAGACAATGAGGCATGGAACCACAACTATGTCTGGCGCCGTTTCATTACAAATCTGGGATAATTCAATTAATTTGTTCAAAAAGGCTGTTCGCGTTTGTATAGATGCACTTAATCGTATTTTTCGTGAGTAATAGCGGGGTGTAAACTGGAGTTGTTGGTCCGGTTTCTTTGGATGGTAAAACATGTGTGCATCTTATTCGTCGCCGACGGCTTGAATCGATAATAAGTTTTCGGCGTGAATTGCTCAGTCCGACTCGATTTGAGCCGAACCTACGACGTTTTTGATGAATTGATTTCTCCCATTTGGATGGAAACGCTGTTATCCGCTATCTCCAAACGGGAAAGTGTTTGACTTGGTTTGGGTGGGCTAAGTGTAACATCCTTAGGTAGTGTTCGTTTCCTTTTTGTCCATTCCGACCTTACTATTTCGGCCATAGCGCTGGTCAAAAACGTAATCTTCAGAGGTTTCGGTCCATCCCCTTTATATTTTGGCGAAAAAGTAACTCGAAAAGTGTCCAAAAAAACGGCATTAGAAATATCGAGAGAACACGCAATGTAGCGCCATTGTTTGACGTCGTGGTCTACGGTTTCCTGATTCGATGCTCTAGAAGTATTTTCTGTTACACCAAGTAGAACTATAATTAGCGATACCGTTTGTTCCTGGCATTCAGGCTACCCTTCCTTTCCCACCATGGTACATCGGGATATATGCGGCAGTTTAAGTCGGAATCTGTCTTCAGTAGGCACGCATTCAGCAATACGTTCTCGATATTAGCCTCGCATTTTAGTTTTACCTTGAGCAATCGAGGTTGACCAATAGGAGCTGAGTTTGAATGGTGAGTTAGACGAGTCACTCTTTCTGCGATTACATGTTTAATTTGCATTGGGTGGCAAAGTTCAGACCATTTCTCGACATCTTATTTCTGTTTGCAATCAAACCGGCTTTCTTGGGACTCCCTTACGTTCGTACATATCACGCTCAGCACGTATGAGGAGTTCTTTTTGCGTAAGGAAAGTCAGAGTTTTTCGAATTTAAAGCATTTGGTGCTCGTGAGTCGGGTACAGCAGTTTTGTAGTGTACAGTTGGGGTCGACCGTAACATCATATCTCTGTAAGAATTTCCTACTTCTGTGGTCGTTTTAGCTGATTCCAAAACGGGACTAACCCTGCTTTTTGCTTTTTTGGATCTGCAACGAACACAGACATAGCATGCACCTGGAAGCTTTTCATTATTTAATAATGCTATCGAATCAGGGGCTAAAGTACGGTCGCATTTACCATGGATTTGACCCATTCACAGAAAACAAGTTATTACTTTACGCGCCATGAGACTCACCGGTTGTTTGCATGCTTGGCACATGTCTTCGGGACAATTCTGCGTGTCGAGATTCGTCCTATCAGCTGGGCCGGCCGTGACCATTGTTGCGTTCACCGGATCCAGGCCCTTGGCAATGAGGTCAAGTTAGTTCGATGTCACTGTCACAGTTTAATCGATCGATTTTTTAGTCTGTATGTTGAATCTCGTGATGCGGCCAAACATGTTAGTAGCCTGTATTGGTTTGCTCGGCTGTGGGACGGGTTTTTGTTCGACGGGTCGAGGTGGCTGTTTTGAAACACATGATTTCGTCATGTATCAAATAATCCAATATAACTCGTTAACTACACAAACTAGAACACAGAAATAAGTATCAAAATGACTAGTTCGACGAGATCTTTGCAATGATAGCAAACGCCGTAGAATAGTTAGCGAATGAAATATGTTTGGGCGCGTGAGCAAACTGTGAAATGTACGCCGATATGATAACTTTGCTGCTAATCCGTTGACAAGAGCAAAACAAATAAATTCCGATAGATATGATCGAAAGTAGCACAGAATTTTTGGAATGAGAGAATTCCAAGCAGATTCGGCGAAGATATGAGCAGAAGTGTTAGAGCAAAAAATGTGACTCCACAGTAGGCCAAACATATTAATAGTGATGATATAGGTATTGACAAAGATATATTGATTCAAGCCAATAAATTTATAGAAACCGTGAGCACGGAAATATATCAAAGAGAAGCTCGTTCAAAAAATGTTATCATCTTTAATGTTGCAGATAATTATCCTTTAAACGATTTTAAAAAAATGTATCTTTTCAACATATGGCATCCCCATAGAATGTTTCACTGTTGAAACAACATTGTTTTACTGTACATAACAATTGACCTTGTTAATACACTTTCCGTTGATTCGTGTTCCGTGATGGATTCCGCTGCACCTTCGTGCACCTTTTGGCTACCGCGATAAACATTTCATCTCCTGTGCCTTTTCTCCAACATTCTTGGGGACATTATTTTAGTGGTCAGTCCACTACACTGTTGTCCGACTACGTAAAAACACAATTAAACAACGTACTCCTATTTTATTAAAATTCACAGATAAGAGTTTTGCATCGTATTTACTTAATAATAAAAACCTTTTGAAAAGTATTCCAAGGTTCTTGAGTGTGGTCTTAAAACCGGACTTAACACCGATGCAACGAAAATTCAACTGTAAAAAAGGAAATTTATCAGCTTCACTATATGTAACAATACTTCTGATAATAATGAACGAATGCAATACTAATATCTAATTGAAATTAACTCTAATAATTCACAAAGCTCAACACCCGCACCTGATAATCATGGTACGTGTGAAACACGACCTTTGCATTTACGCTCGCCGCGTTCACTAAAATTAAGACAAACACGTCCCCTCCTTCCAAATCCTCCTACGTTCAGAGAGGCAGTAATCAGATAACCTCCCCGACAACTTATGCCATAATGAATAACCACCTACCAAATAAGCAAAAGTATCACTATTCACCAACACCTATACCTTTTCATAATATTCATCCTTATTATAATTCAGCTATCATTTCATAATATCCCTCCCCTTATAATAATTATATATCGCAGCCTATATTTTATAATCCATATGTACCACAATCCACTTACGAACCATACTCTAACCCTAATACCACTTTTTTCAAAAACATGAATTGAATTTTACGTCTAGAAAACTCCCTTATGCACCCACCCAAAATCTCTTAACTTCCGACCTTTGTGTTGTTCGTTTTCTGGTCATAAATGCTAGATCAATTATACCCAAACTAAAATCTCACCTTTCTTCTAAACCTGTATACATTACAATTGTAACTGAATCCTGGACTCGTGATGATCATTCTGACTCTCAACTCAACATACCTAACTACCAGATATTTGGAAGAAACCGCACCCTAAAACGAGGTGGCGGTTGCCTCATTCATGTGCATTCGAGACTTGAAGCTAATAGCATAACACCTTCGAATTTAACAGAACTTGAAGTTTCATTATGGATAGAACTACCTATGCTAGATCTTTTAATAGGTTGCATCTACTACCCACCAGGCTGAACTCCATCTAATCTGGATACACTAACTCAAGCTTTCATCGAAGCGTCTTTACATCACGCACACCATAAACGTATAGCCAGTGATTTCAACATGCCTAATTTAAACTGGCACGAACGAAGTAAAGTTAGCTGTCATGCAAATTTCACGAAAACGCTTGACTTACTAGGTTACAAACAATTTATTGATAGACCGACTAGGAAGGACAACATTCTTGACTTTGTCTTTACTTTAAATATTGATCCAACCAACTTACTAATATTGCTTTGCCCCTTTAATGGGATCATAAAATATTATCCTTCCATCTACCATGCACTTACAAACCTACCAATGTGGTCCATACTCTTTACCGTTACTTTCTTTGAACACTTATAAGGATTGAATATTGGTCTCAATTCTTCCTTTCAAATGAATTTCTAACGATATCTTCTACATTCCATTCCAACTTTATAGGTTTAATCGACAGAGCTAGCAGTCCTAAAAACGCATAAAACAAACTAGGCTCGAGAAAATGGAAAATAAAATAAAAGAATGGTCTACAGCTGCAATAAACAATAATGATATCTTCGCTAGTTTACGTTCATATGAACTATTAATTGACCACAAATGTATTCTAGATCACACATTGAAAGCATCGGAAAACAGAGCACTGAACAGTTGTGATATGCTAAAATCACTTAGCAGACTATTTAAACCACGATCCGTAAACTCAACCAGCAAAGTAGATTTTATTATTCAGGATCGAACTTATGATTCTGCAGAAATAAATATTACAGACCCTAATACAAACTGTGAAGAATTTCTCAAATATTTTAATACCACATACAATACTTCCATCTATAAGGATATCAATAGAACATTTCGGACACCTAGTGTATTAAACACTATATGCATAAATCTGAATGACATTAATGAAGTCTGCAAGCAAACTAATTTGAGTCTCAAGCCAGACATAACAGGCATTCAACCTGCCATTTGCAGAATGGGTGGTGACGATTTCAAACTTCTTCTACTGAACTTATTTAACACTTCAATCGAATCTGGAATCTTCCCTTTAAAATCGAAACACTCTGTCGTTACACCCAGACATAAACCTGGCTCGAAGCACACGGTATCAAATTATCGCTCAATTAATCACACAGCAATACTATCTAGATTACTTGAAAAAATGGTAAAAAGCTATCTTAAATCACTTATCTCCAAGTTTCTTCTCTAGAGCTCAACATGGCTTTCTAAATAAAAGATCTTGCATTACATGCCAGCTTGAATACCTTGACTATATTACTTCATCGATTGAAGAAGGTTTGGCAGTTGTAGTTGTCTTCCTAGACATAACTAAAGCATTTGATACTGTTCCTCATAAGTTATTATTATCGAAACTTGAATCATACGGCATCGGTGGTAATTTTCTTTCCTGGTTAACTTCTTTTCTTAGCGGTTGCACTTACTCCGTTGAAGTTAATGGCCATAGATCTCGCAGCCTAGGTATTCACAGTGGCGTGATTCAAGGTAGCGTATTAGGCCCCTTACTGTTTCTTATATATATCAATGACATACCCAGCCTCATTTCACATAGCAAACTGTTCTTATTCGCTGATGACATGAAAGTCATTATCACTTTCCAAGCTAATCAAGCACATAATTTTATAGATTGCAGATTGCAGATTGGGCGACAAATAACGGTCTAACGTTCTCAACAGCAAAATCAAATTTTATGGCTATAAGATGCACGATACAAAATAACTCAATCCCTCTTAACAATAACACAATTCAAATGATTGATAGCACGCGTGATTTAGGATTTCGATATATTTCATCACTCACTTTCAACGAACAGATGCGCCACCTTATTACTAATCTATAATTCAACCTCATTGTAAAATAGAAATGTATAAATTTTTAACCATTCCAATTCTAGACTATTGTAACATAATATATATCAATATAAATAAATGCGATAGCATAGTTTTAGAAAAGATACAACGTTCTTTCCCAAAATCAATCTTCGGTTATACCACAAAACAATCTTATAGAGAAAGATGTATATAACTAAACCTTGATCCATTATGGTTTTGCAGACTCAAGCATAATCTCATCTTATTCTTTAAAATACTGTCAACGTATAATATAGAAATAAGTTCGAATCTTCATATACGACATGATTTTAAGTATCGCTTGAGAAACATTGAAAAAACTAATAAATTAGCAAGGTTTCGCACTAAAGTAAGGAACAATTTCTTCTTGAATAAATATGCTAAACTGTGGAATCTCCATCCAAAATATATAAGACTCAGTTCCTCTTTAAATCAATTCAAATCACATCTGGCTTCATTTCTTACCATAGATAAAATTTGCAATCATCTCAACTTTTAAGTTCTGCCTGATGATTTATATAATAATGACATTCCTGGGAATTGATATTAAATAAATTTTCAAAACGTTCGAAACAACATTCTCTCGCTTTCGAGTATTTTCTTCACAGCACAATTCTAAATCCGCGCCCAAATCAAACTGGCCCCCAGACCTCAACCTAGTGGAATAAATAACCTTCGCCTAGCGGAAAGGAAATTGGTTCATATTCAGGAAAGATCAATTTATTTCGAACAATCAAATTGAAAATGTTTGGAACATCATCAACAGAGATACTTCACTTATCCTCGATGGACCTTATTCGTTAAACATCAGTGCTTCCGGGATCATTCATTGACGTTTCTCCGCAATACCAATGTTTTTGTACTATATCAGATCACGTACGGACTATCTGAAAGCAATTTATAAATACTGTTACCTTAATATTTATTGGACGTTAAATTCCGCTGAAGAAATGACCTTGAAAATTGTTTTTGCAAATCTTCATACTACAATATGATTGTACAAAACTTTTAGATAGATTGACTGCTGCCGGAATTCATTCATGGCGGGCAGAACCGCTGAACAGGACTCCTCCCAGTCCCGTATCGAGTCAAGATCGTTGAGGAGTTGTTTCATAAATTGATAAGTGCTGTGCAGCGTGACGGTGGGAGAGCGGCAATGAGCTAGAAAATTCAAGAAAATCCAAGATTCGACCAAACTGCCGGTTGAACGATGAATTCTGATGCGTGGAATTCTCATAAGCGGAGATTAGATTTTCGCAGGCAGAGAGAAAACACAAATCGGTTGCGTTTGATCCACGGATACAACCGTCGTTCAAATGGACACAAAAGTCTATGAAATCGGATACATTGGCGAAGAAGTTCCATGACCTAATTTTTCCAATATGCCGATGCGACGATCGGGTTCTTTGAGATGACGAAATAAATGAACTCGATTTGGTTCTCGTTTTCTGGTAGGAAGTGAAGTGGTGGCATATTCTGATTGCATCGACGTTTGATGGGTCTGACCGTCGACCATAACGATCAATGATAAATCCGAGATATCGTATAGATTCCATGAAAAATTCACATTTTTCAGCCCGTAAACGGAAGGCATATTCGTTTACGCGTTTTACAACATCCTCCATACGATCACGTAGTTCATCCACATTTGATCCGAGTATGATTATATCATGAAGGAAGGCAGCAGCATAAGGTAAACCTTGAAATATGGTATCCATGATCTGTTTGAAAATAACAGGTGCAATCTTGACACGAAACAGTAAACGTTGTTACTGGAAGAGCCCACGGTGAATGTTGATATTTGATCGTTCTCTTGATTCTTCAGCGACCTCAATCTGGAGGTAAGCTTCCGATAGGTCCAGTTTTGCAAAACACTGAACACCATTCAATCTGGCGATTGGCTCCTCAGTAAGAGGTAGTGGGTATTAATCTGTCAAGGATTCATTGAGTCCAGTCGAATAATCCGCACAGAATCTCATACTGCCATTCAGTTTTTGACAATCACGCTTGATGTTAACCATGCTGAGTAGTTGACGGGTCTGATTACTCCAGCGGCTTGCAGTCTGTTAAGTTCTTTATCGACGCATTCCAAAAGAGCGTAGAGTACGGGGCGATTGGTGCGAAATGTTGGATTCGCATTCGGCATAAAATTCAGCTTTGCTGACGTTTTACGGCAATATCCAAGGCCATCTTGGAAGACTTTAGGAAGCTTGATTTGAATCTGCTTTACCCAGTCATCCGACTATTGATTCACAGGATTGCACACAGTGTTCAGTGGAAAATCATGCAAATTCAGATTTTCAAGCCAAGCCAGGCCATGGAGATTCAAGTTTGGATGTTTTGACACGTAACAGTCACCTTTTAGTTGTGTCGTTAAAGGCAATACAGCAGGTAATCTGGCCCCAGAGATTTAACCTTCCTCCAGATGCGCTGCGTGCAACATTACTGGTGGGATTTGCAAAACAATCACCAAGTGTCTTCTGATATTATAGTAATGTCGGAGGCAGTGTCAGCTTGAAAACGGGTAGGCGTACCATTTATGGTCACAGTAAAATACTTCCGTCGCTTTCTCACATCTCCTTGGAAGTTTGCAAAGAGAGGATAGGAATGATAAGTATTATTATTTAAATGAATGAATACAGATTTCTTATTAAAACAGTTCTCCGCGCAGTAATTTTCTTTATGCCCCTTTCTGTTGCACTTCTGGCATCGGTGTTTTTTTGAATGGGCAATAACGCAAAAAATGCCATTCGCCAGATTGCCAACACTTGGATGGGGGCTGGGCGTCTTGATCGACACGTTGATCAATCTGACGGCTGCTTCGGTGCTTGACGGCTATAACCACCGGCTCATTCTGACAGGTTTTTGTTCAACCAACGCAGTATCACGCTTCCAATTTAGCTATCCCTGGCATTCTGTTGTGATTGACATCGTGTTGATGTCCTGGTCTTGATCGAGTCTTGACAGTAGTCTCGTCAGAATGTTTTGGTCTTTTTCTGACTGCAAACCACAGACGAATATCAGCGATCGAAAATGGCCTTCAGTCATTTCTTTTAACTTTAATCGTTCACATCCTCTATTAACTTTCCAGGCATACGTCACAAAGTCATCGCAATCCTCTTTGAACAATTTCGTGCAATTATATCGTCTATTGACCAAGCAAGACTGTTGACAAACAATTATTCTCACAATTGTACAATCTGATCAAAAGTAAATGAACTTGGGAATTTCGGCAAAATGAAGTTGATAAACTTCTCATGTTCCAACGTTCCCAGTTTTCTCTGCAGCAGTCTCGTTTTTTGACCATCATCAGCGTTGTTGAGATCGAAATGGAGAATACCTTTGAATCACGTGAACCAAGATTTGAAGGTGAAAGCGCTTTCTAAGTCGTAATTAAATTCGGGAATACTGTTAATGATTGCATCTACCGCTGGGTTTTGTCTTCGGGTTTGAAACTCTGATTTTTCAAAAAAGTCTGCATCAAACGGACTTGGGCGTCTTCAAATTAGCGTTGGTGTTGCTGAAGTATTGAGTTCAATTCTTCTGCAGTGATTGTCATTTCGTATTGCTGAGTACTTTTGTACACGTCACCAAATTGTTCTGATGGATGAGTCGTCGATATTGCAGTAGAGACAGTCGTTGCGTTCTATCAATCTATGCGTTGTTCTTCACCCAGCAGCCCGGAAAACAGAACAAGACCGGAATAGAAAGTTGATCAGGAGTCCAAGGACAAAGCGCATAGTGTGTGCGTTTCGACCATGGACATGGTTTGTATTTATATGGTAACAACAGAGTGAACATGTGAGGGTACACCATAATCGTGAGAATGTGCATAGTGGGAACGAAGGAAGTTGGTTGTCATGGTCGAGTCAGACAATTTGAAATTGAATTTAGTACAGATGTGGTTTGTTGTCAAGGTAATACATGGCTTACCCAGCAACAATTTCTCTCCGTTGCAACTTTGGTCAGTCAGGTAATCTGGCTCGTTTTATTCGTTAGGAGGGTACCCTCCTAACAATCTGATAACCCGATTGTCGACAAAACTCAGCAAATGAAATGATGGGTAGACCACTTGTCCTCTCTCTACTCTACGGACAGTACGGTTTTACCGCATCTATTTGAAAATATTAAGCACTGGCCAATCATTGAACATCAAGATACTCCCTCTACTCTCGATGAGCTAAATAAGGCAATTGACCGCTTAGCTAATGGCAAAGACCCTGGTGACTAGAGAATTATACTTGAGCTCACCAAATGCTGTAGAAAAGCAAAAACACAGCCTCTTCACCATTTGCTTCTTTAGTGATGCTTCCAAAGGTTGTCATGTAGCAGACCAGTGTTTTTACAAGCTTATTATTGTACACTACTATTTACTCTATCTTTCGCTAACATGTGGTTCAAGAAATCTGTCTGCATCATGTGTATTTTTATTGACCTTCGGCTTGTAGTGGATAAGTGCAAAAATATAACAGAAACGTGTTACAGTAATAGCGGACAAAGGAACGAAGTCATGGTAAGTGAAAATTCAATGTCCAATGCAATTATCCACACAGAAAATTATTACAACTCCAAACTCCGGCAATTATAATTGGCTAAGCTTAAAAATGCGGCGACACGTCAATTTTGCCGTTAACCGTGGTGATTCACAAACACGCAACAATGCAGCATTAGCGAACTAAGCAGAAGAAGAACGCGCGCGGAAAAGTGCGTTTTATCGTATACCAGTTGATAGAAACCCTCATTTGCATGCATTTCCATCACACACCCATACTAGCTGATGCTGTTTTGTTTAACATTCTTATGCTTCCAGTCATTCTCGATCGATTGAACTGACCTCTCAATTTCTCAAATGACCTCATCAGTTGACCAAACCGTCATCGAAGAAAGCTTGCAGTCGCTGGATCCGATACACCTTGTACGTTTCTTTTCTTCAACCTTAAGCAAATTTTTAAAGGAGATTAAAGATTTTTCAGATAATTGTGGAAAAAAGTTTGAGATATTCATCGTTTCTCCGAAGTTTGACTCTGTCCCTTTGCTGGAGCGACACAGGTGTGATCGAATTTCATTTTATTACTTATTTAGATTACTGTATGCCACCTTGGAAAAAGAGAGACCGTCAATTCATGCTCTCACCCTTAAACCATGGACCACGAAACAATGGAATGACTTCATGAACAAATCTTAAACTTATTTTGCGAATCAATTTCATACCCGTGTACATTCTCGTTTCCCCATCACGCCGATTACTTAATTCCCATTTGAAACAACATGGTGTCTATAAATTTGCTTTTTATTTTTCACTAAGAACACCGGATCCTCAAGTGAATGATATGTGCTGGTTCGAAAATTGTGTCATTGTCATATTAACTTCGGTATTGACGTTTAAATAGAGCGGAAAATGATCTACACGCGTCGTGGGTTCTTCTCATGAGGGTACAACATAAGCCTCGCTTTGAAGATGACACTGGTTCTCTAGGTGGCTGTGTAAAGTTCCTTCCACTTTCATCTTCTTTATAGATTACGGTTATGAAAGCTAGTTGAACAAATAAAAATGGGAGAGAGCGCTATCCTGCATCTATATTTTTAAGCTTGATCTCAAAGGTTGAAGCACTAATGAAATAGTAAGGAACGAACAAATTCTCATTTTATATCAGCTTGTTTTTATTAAAATATGGTGAATTATTATTCAAAATAATGACTTGTGGGCATACGCTTTATTAACTTTTGATTTGTTAACTCTTGTCACTACTTGCGACGCAGGATGAACCAGATCTCGACTACTTACTTTTGTGGCATAATTTCATTCATAATCTTCATTCTGGTTCACGGACATGCAATCATGCAATACTTGTGTGCTGCGCAGCTAACACCGCTAAACTGAATCGCAACAGGTAGAAACGTCCTGGAGTTTCACTGTCATTTCTATTTTCGTATCTGTCCAGGTCTCGGCAAACTGTTAGTATCATATTTTACGTGCAATAAAAGATTGTGTGGTACTTTGCTTGGATCAGGTTTTCGATTTCATGATTGATTTCATACAATTTGATGCAGCGAACATAGAGTTATCGGTGGTTGAACGGAGAATACACCGACACTGAATAATGGTTGTAATTATACTATTGTTCCCCTGATGCATATCACTGTGAGCGTTATCTTAAAATATCCACTTCCCAATGGAACAATGTAGTGATGCGAAACGTCGCGGAGCGTAAAATCATCAGGTGCTCAACACATGTATCTGGTAGATATCAGCTGATGCATGCAAATAACTACTAATGAGTAACCATGTTAGTTAAATATGCATATCATTCGTGGACAAACGCAACGAGGTTGTTCTTCTACGCTTCTAACGCTGCAAAGTTCAAGGTATTTGCAAGTGCTTTCATATTTCATTAAATCCATCAATGACCTGGCTGAATGAAATGGAACGCGTTCATTTTTTATTAGAATGTATAATGGATTGAACTTTCAATTATCACAGATTATATTCCGCTTTTATTACCAATTTACGGTGCGTTAACGTGATTGTCTCGGTACAATTCTTCCGCAATGTTTATAAACGTCCAACTATACAGTCACCACTCATTGGTCATGAGTTTTACGCTGCTAGTATTATCTTGCATGTATTTTTTTAAATTTAATACTTGGGCCCATGTTCGAATGTTTTACTTTTTATTACTACTTTGTCTGCCTTATACGTTCCTACTTACCGTAGCTGCTTTCGCGAGATCTTAAGTTGTGTTGCTGGCGATGGGTAATTGACGAGGTTGCTCGTGTCAAGCTATTGTTCTAGCCAACGTCTCCAGCTATGATGACAGTTGGTAAAGCATTCCTGTGTTTTCTGTTAGCTTACAGACAATTAATTTTGACAAAGTGTAGAATGCATTGCAACTGCTCATCGTCATAGAGGCACATGTCTCTTGCAAGCCAATTTGCTAATAAACTTGTTGTGGGTATGTATGTAGATGTTTGAAGACGCAAAAGAACGTTAGAACAAGTAACAAGGATATTCAAGTCACCGGAACAACTTGTCTGGTTTGTTGACAGCGTAATGACGTCGACCAATCAGAGAGTTCCATCTGTTGGTCGGCACATCCGGTACCGGCTTTTGTCGTTGTACGAGCTGTTTCCTCCTCTAATAGGTAAAAAGGCGCGGGAATGTTAGCAACAAAATATGAAATATTCAGCCTTTCGAATTTCATTATGCCTAATTTTTGAATTGGTCTTAAATAGTTTATTGTCGTTTGATTTCCAATATTTCTAAATTGGGAATGACTACTGGGTTTATCGTTGTGCTTCACGAAATTTCGCGTTGATCTCAATTTGATTGGGTGACAAGCATGGCAGCAAATATCTCACTTGGTTACGTACGACACGGAACGTCTTGTTTCTTTTTTAACGGTTTACTGACACCTAATTTCCGACACTTAATCACCAGACATTTAAACCCCAAGTCACTTCATCCCCATTCATTTAATCCCCTGTTTGATAACTTCTGAAGAATGCAGAATACATTTAAATGAAATTATTTATCAGGAGAGATATGCAATTGATTTTCAAAACGTCAATCTTTTCGTAGTTGAGTATCGCTGAATTGTTCGAGATGTCCTGTCGCATATCTTTGCATACTTCTTTTTCTGTTTGATATGAACCCCTGCACTTGCTTGAAGACCCGAGGACGTATGCTGTCGACAATCCTTTTGCAAACCGTTAGGAAATGTCCACATGATGGGATGTTGGCAAGAAAAGAGTGACTGTAATGCATGATGCCAGCCTTCTACAACATTATTCGTTCGGACAACACCACTATTTGTGTCTTCATACTTATTCCAGGATTCAGGTGGAAACATGGCTGGTGCAAATTTTTCTATTCTACCTTTAATTCGTCGATCTTGAACAAAAGTATGTTCAAAATAAGATAACTGTTCATTCATTCTCTCACTTTGAGGCATTGACTCTGCTAAAATCTCACATGTGTCGACTACATCATTCAATTGCACCATCATGAGGTGTAACTCATCGTCTGCCTCATAACCCACTTTCATCTCTAGTTCACTTATTTTTCGTTGCATGGCATGACATCTCGAGCAATTCAGCGATACTCAACCACGAAAAGATTGACGTTCTTAATATCAATTGCATAACTCTCCTGCTAAATAAATTTATTTAAACGTATTCTGCATTCGTCAGAAGTTATCAAACTGTGGATTAAGTGACTGGGGAAGATGTGACTTGTGGGTTAAATGTCTGGGGATCAAGTGACCGGACACGCTTTTTAACACAATTCAAAATCCGATTTTGATTGATTCAAGGTTTAGTCGCCTATCTTTTCAAGATTTTAACGTGTCGTGGTTTGTATGGTACTTAGATTATCGGTTCTTGCTACTGATGTAATGCTGTTAGAGATGCTGGGTTGTCACAGTGTCCAAGATGAACATCACCACAGAAGTGATTTCTCGTTTATGTCCCAGCCTTTTCAATCTTCCACGTACGCTTACGCCACGTTATTTCTCCCGTTCTCATAACCGTTCCCGCGCTGTTCTGTACATGTACATCTTTAAACTTATTTCACTGTACGCAAAAATGTTTGGATTATCAAAAACATCGATATTAAACCTATATACAATTAAAAATCGCGTGTAGTATCTCACGCATCTTTCTAAAATCTCACCGAGTAAAATGTGATTCGCCTTGATTTCTCAGCGACTGTACTTTAACAACTGTTCTTCAACATTTTACATTAGTTCGTTCATCGAACGCGATTTAATTGTACAGTGCTAGGATTAACTATTTTCGTGATCCATCTGATTAACGATCTCTGCCATAGACGTTTCTCTCGATCGGTATGATAATTCAATTAGTGATTGAAAAAACACCTATGAAAACATGCAAAGTTCATGAAAAATGTGATGGTGCAATTATATATTATTTGGGTGTGGTTAATAATGTTTAATTCGATAACTTTCCAAACGGTGTTGCATATTGACGAAACTTACTTGTATAATGCTGTCTCTGTTAGAACATACTGACGGACTCACGAACGGAAACTGCATTGCCTGGATGAGCTTCCACAGTCAGTGTTATTTGTTTAACAGGATTGTTTTAACATGGCTTTTGCAATTCTAGCGTCGTTGTTCAAATATGGAACAACGATTTCAGATTGCCATTCGCCACTCTTTTATTTACTCCGTTTTACTTGATTATTATATTAGTTCACAAAACAGATTTTAAAATCAAGTCTGTCATCCTGTCACATGCTTACATGCAGTGGAATTTATTGGACATTGGCGCAACGAATGGAATGCAATGAATCGATACGGTGAGTATTATTTGTAAGCCTAGAAAATGGCGCAACTTCGATATTGAGTTGTTGCGAGGCTTGATGAGAGCGTAATCAAACGATGTTTCGACGTCATTCACCACGCGGTCTATTTATTTACAAAATGTTTATGTAGGTATTCACTCTTGGCGTTCATTTTTGTTGAAGACCACTGTAAATTTTTTTCACGGAGAATCACAACTTGCTTCTGACGTATGTAAGCGTGAAGGATGTGAACAAAACATCACATTGACGTCTGTGTATCTTATTCACGAAACGCTGAATTGTTTTTTTCAATTTTAGTGGACTCTAATTTGCTAACCAATATACTCGTTTGGATAGAGGTATTATTCTCCAAGTATATTTGGTCTAAACTAAACGTTAATTTTGAACATTAAAAATTAGTATTTCGCTTTTTAAATTCCATTTTTTTATACAGCTGTCAAGAAAGCTACGCATATCCTTAATAAAGAAAGCACTCTGAATTATTCAGGCCTCTCAAAGGCCACGTGCTGTATTGATCAAAATAAACGTATTAGCTCACCACAGTAACTAGTTCAGAGTAGTATCGCCCGACCGTGTTGGAAGCATAGCATCCAGACAGAGCCCACGACTTTCCTTTTAAAGACATATCTTTATAGTATAGTTTCATGAATATGTTATGCACATAAACGTATCCGCTTGCCAGTTGCCAACACTTGCGCTGATATTGCTCCAGCTAATTGTAAAGTCCTTACATGTCGCCAGGTCAACATCTACATTTTTCATATTCAATTTATAAACAGCTTTTTATCGTCCACTTACCAAACGCCGCTTTTGTTATTGCACCTTGTCCTCGCGTATTCTAGCAATACTGCGTAATTAAAACTGTTTACCAAAATGAAGATGTTTTTACTCATCTATCATCGCGATTCGTTTTTCGTTTTCATCTCTCGAGGGTACATTTTCGTGGTATAACCATTTCATTCTGTTCACTACACCGAACGTGATTCCTTCGGCGATTTGGGGATTTATCAGGCACGATTAATACGGTCAGTTACAGTGACGAGTCAATAGGAGTGAGCGAGTCAACAACAATTTTTTAGCTTACAAATAATTTGTATCATCAAATTTAGGAATGAATGAATCTATGATTTGCACGGTTAGCTTGAATTTATGTTGAAAAGTTAATTGCAGCACGATAGGTAACTTGAAAGTGGTATAAATTTAGTGCTTCAATACCGAACACGCATTTCTCACCTTGCATTTTTTCAATCTAAGTAAATACTGATCACGAATTTTTATTATTTCTCTTTCGGATTGCAGTTCAATTCTCTACAAAAGACGCATTCTATCGGACCGGTCAACATTTAATTTACAACAGTTTGTGTATATACAACATGATATTATCAGTGCAATAAAATAGTAATACATATCGTAAGATGTCAATCAATCGTACCTCAAATTTCTTTCCGAATCATTATCCTTGAATTGGGATGCAACTTTAGCCCAAACAATAACTATTGATTTTTATATGATGATGATCATGAGCGTATAACTGCGTAACTTGCACTCGGCTGACTTCATCTAATTACCGTGGCTCGATTTCATAAATTATTCATTCAGCGCACATTCTACGCTTGGAATGCTGCGATTTATTCCGAATGAAATGACGTCGATTTTTCGAACTCACCATGTTTAGAGAATTCCAATTTTACGTTTTATACCTACCGCACAAGCGATCGGGGCATTGCTAAATAGCGAAATTTTGATTCGAATAACTAGTGTGTCATATATCGGAAAGCATACAATAAATTAATAACTAATTATTGATTGACGAAACAAAGTTGTGCTGTGAAGCCCGTGTTAAATGATGTTCGAAAACGAACCACGCTGTTCAAATGCAGCATCGCAAAGTGATTCCTGGTCAAACTCTCATGACTCTTATAAAGGACCAGTGAATGGTGTTGCTCGATACTGTCAAGTATAAATCGATTTATACCGAACAAATGTCTCGATTACAGTATGATTAAGAATTAATATTCTCCTCTTCAAGTTTACCGATATAAGCAGTACTCCTGTGATTGGCATCAATTTTCAAGTATGTGCTTCGTTCATAAGCCGTTCTTTTTGTAAAATAAATAAATTTGAGTTCGTTTTCAAGGATATGTGGGCCTATGGTGAAATATTATGTGAGTAATTTCTTGTGTTGAACGTCAATGACATTTTTGTATCCTTTAGAACAGTGTCACCCGAACGATGGACTTCCGTTGAGTTCGTCTGCTTTCGGGGGATGTGAGCAACACATAACTTTGGTCATCCATAAGCGCCTTGAGTGCTGGACCACGAATCACTATGTGATTCTGTGTTTGAAAATAGTGGTTCGATGTACGAATCCTATGCAACAGTGGCATTCAAGTATAACTTTGTTTACAACTTATCCACTGTTTCAAAGCTCACTGAACATAATCTTACTTTCTCAACCTGACGACGGCAAATAGCCAGAAACCGGTAGTGGAGTGTAATTTCGGGGGATGTGAGCAACATATGACTTTGGTCATCCATGAGCGCCTTGAGTGCTGGACCACGAATCACTATGTGATTCTGTGTTTGAAAATAGTGGTTCGATGTACGAACCCTAGGCAACAGTGGCATTCAAGTATAACTTTGTTTACAACTTATCCACTGTTTCAAAGCTCACTGAACATAATCTTACTTTCTCAACCTGACGACGGCAAACAGCCAGAAACCGGTAGTGGAGTGTAATTTCGGGGGATGTGAGCAACATATGACTTTGGTCATCCATGAGCGCCTTTTGTGCTTGACCACGAATCATTATGTGATTCTGTGTTTGAACATCGTGGTTCGTTGTACGATCACTATGAAACCGTGTCAAATTGAAAATCAGTTTTAGGAGCTAACATTGGTCCTTATTTGAAGAAATTGTTTTATGAATTTTGTTCAATCATGACATTAATAATTACACTACGGTCACGGCAACAGATACGATTATTTTGTTCAACTTCGCACGTTTTACCGCACCCACGTGTGCATTTTGTATTCGGGTTATGAAACGGTTCAGTCGTGGCCTTAAATTTTAATCATTGCAAACCATTTTTCACACACCTATCAAAATCGTAATCTACCTGCCTGGTACGGCAACGAGCACAAAATCGGTCTTGTGATGTGTGAGATGAAAGCGCATAAAAATGCATTCGTAATTCATCATTTTTCATTTTATAAATCATCCGAATAAATTAGCAATAACAATACAATTAGTGCTTAATACGGCAGCAAATGTAGTATAAATGTTAAACACGCTGACCGTCTCGGGAAACTGTTTTTGGCCTCCTTCGGTCGATGTCGACCATGGATGTACATCACAATCGCATGAATTTCCATGTTCTATAGCTTTTTGAATGACTAAACAGTCTGATTCGAAGCAACACTCTCTCCCGCAGCGCTTGAAACGATGAGCAGAACTCGGTTGTAGGGCATCAGTTGCACGCCGGCGGCGTGATAAGCGTTCAGCAGCCAAGAGCTGTATCTGCTCCTACCCAGCTTGCAGCTGACGCTTTCTACAGTGCCTCCAATGTGAGCGGTCAAGAGATAGTTCTTCCCAACTCGCGGGGCCAATGCCAAGAGCTTTCATGTCTCTTTTGCAAACGTCATTGTACCGCAAGTGCTGTTTGCCCAATGGTCGTCTTCCTAATTGCAACTCACCGTAGAGTAGAACTTTCGGAATACGACCATTTTCCTTTCTGTACAATTAGCCAACCACCGCAGGCGGCGCTGTTGAAGTACAGTAGGGAAACCTTATGAAGCGTTATCATCAAGCATTTACAGTTTTCGGCTGCTAAACGCGGTATTACTCTTACACCATGTGAATGGGTCGATTGCCCGAGATCAATTTTTAGTTGTGAGTGTTGGAACGAAACGTGGTGGAGTATAAGAACCATATGCTGTCGTAAAGTGTAATCATGAAAGACGTCGTTCGGCTGTGGCCAATAACGACTTTCGCGTAAACCGATAGTTGTTTTCTTATAATCAATGGTTTTTGTTACACACGTTCTTTGCGGTCTATGAATTTGCGGTAATTACCTGGATCAAGTTTGTGATTTCATTCATACATACATACTTGTCAACCCCATAGTCAGGTTCGTACTGATTGAGGCCATCATTTGAAGATATGCAGCAAAATTTATTGTCAGGATGCATTTAAAAATGGTCTGCCTCTCGAAACCACTAAATGTTATATTTTCGCCAAACAGATTCGATTCGTGAGTCGTGGTCTTCTTATCGAAACACTCACCCGAAAAATTGTTGATCGCATCAGCTGCGTTTGCAATCTTCTGTATATTTCCTACTAGTTATGTTCATCATAGGCGAATGCATAGCATGTAACCAAAAACTATAAGGTTCATTCATACAATCTGATTCTGTTTCTGAACAGTGTAGGACGTTGTTGGAATCTTGCATAACATTATTTTCAACGCCTAGTACATTTTATCACAGGAATAAAACGTTATCTATTTAACGGAAATGTTAATAGATTAGTTTTGCTCGCTCACATTCTCAACTCGCACTCCAAATTAAAATCCTAATTGTAAATTGTATTTTAACATCTGGTGATAGTAAAATACCGTTTAAAGAAATATTGTTGTAGCCAACCGTGTGCTAAGCAATATAATTTTTGCTTTGACAAAATATATCTAACTTCATAGGTCGGTGATTCACGATACCTTTTCAAATCTACTAGTTGAATCTCAGGGCAATCCATGAAAAAGATGTTCGTTTTGTAAAAACGATTACCAATATAAGAATATGTTTTGCGAACAAATATTAATAATTGAGGGTTTTACATTAATATATTATACATCCCAAAGTTTGTATCGATTTTATGAGTTTTTGACCTTAAATACAGACGTGCAAATTTTTCGTATGAATTTACACTACCACACATCTCGCTAACGATGTAATCTGTGACGAAGCACGTTTAACCGCTGTGACCTTAAAATGACCAACAAAGAGCCAATCAGCAACGCCGATCAAGTATAAATTATCAGCTGATAACAAAGATTACCATTAGTAAGCATTGAGCTCGTTTGTGATGGCTACGAACAACACAATCGGTAGTGCGTATGATGGTTTGAATGGAAGCACCAAGGATACCCAGGTAGGTGTGCTGTCTTTAGTGTTCAAATCGATTGCGTTTATTGTTGTATTTTAATCATTATTAAACAAAATCCTTGTGTCTGCTCTCTCTTTTATCTACTGATACTAGTACCTAGACTGACACCGATACCTGTACAACCATCTCCTCGACGACCAAACTTTATATATCACTAGGGCATGACTTATTATATTGCTACAAAGAACGTTCCAATATCAAATATACTTTATCCGATTTACCAAAAGGTATCTTTGTCAATAGAAGGTTGTCAGTTAACAACAGGTTATAACTTTGTCGGGTTTTGTGTTCGTTTGTTACTTCGCGTTAAATTCGCACTGTTTTATTAAACGGTATCGTATGTTTTTGAATAAATCTTCTCATTCTCCCTTTGTTGAGCTGAGTTACAGTATTGTGAAAAATTTCAATTTGAAACATTAATGTACTATATCTTACAATCACGATCTCTGA